>CAUYLG010016296.1:0-21925 GCA_963573385.1 Cacajao melanocephalus
AATTCAATAGAAGAAATGAAAGGTAAATTAAGAAAATTCCCCAGAATATTCATAGAATATACAACAAATATCTGCAAAGAAATGTAATATGGGCCGGGCGTCGTGGCTCACGCCTGTAATACCAGCACTTTGGGAGGCCGAGGCAGGTGGATCACGAGGTCAAGAGATCGAGACCATCCTGGTCAACACGGTGAAACTCCGTCTCTACTAAAAATACAAAAATTAGCTGGGCATGGTGGCACACGCCTGTAGTCCCAGCTACCGGGAGGCTGAGGCAGGAGAATTGCTTGAACCCAGGAGGCGGAGGTTGCGGTGAGCCAAGATCGTGCCATTGCACTCCAGCCTGGGTAACAAGAGTGAAACTCCGTCTCAAAAAAAAAAAAAAAAAAAAAAAAAGGACTGTTATATATGAGAAAAGACTGTATAAAGTAAAAGAACCAGCAGCTCAGGAAGTGCAACATCCACATAAAAGTATTTCCATTAATAAAGAAATTAGAAAATAAAAATAGCATCATCAGAATATTTTATAAAATGTCCCAAGACTGAAAGGTATGAGACCCACATTGAAAAGGTCCAATACAAAGGATGAAAATAGACTCACAAAAAGACATAGCATAGGGAATTTTCAGAACTTGGTTACAAAGAGATTATTATTAATGTACCACAGAGGGATAAATCTGATCATATTCAAAGAGTCAGCACTGAAATGCTCTCAGATTTCTGAACAGTGACACTAAAAGCATCTCTACTATTGAGTCAGGAAACGCCTTTTAAAAGTCTAAAGAATGACTGTCAATGAAGAACTCTATGTCCAAATAAATTATCAGCAAAATTAAGGATCACAATAACATTATTTTCAGACAAATAACTTTTCCGATATCTCTTTACATGTCCTTGATTCAAATCAAATGGAGGATATGGTTTACAAAACTTAGGAAATAAACCAAGCAAGAATTCCCTAGATAAAGAAAATAGAAGACTCAACACAGAATAAAGTTAAGTAAGATGCTTTAAAATCAGAATGAATTATTGAATAGTTAATTAAAATGTTGGTTAATGTAGGATACATGTGAATTTGTTCCTTAGACAATTATTGATTAAATCATACATATCTATATGCACACAAAATTTTATTTTGATGCATAAATTAGGATATACATAAAACAGAGGAAAATTATTGTATGTCCAGATAATATTTCTTGCATAGATGATACCCATAAATTACCACTTATAATTTATGGCTTCAATTTCTTCTGAGGGAGAAAATACACTTATCACCTGAGTAAATATTTGTATGTTTCAGGGGGGGTTTCTTTTTTCTTTTTCTTTTTTTTCTTTTTTTTTTTTTTTTTTTTAGAGAAAAGTTATTGTCACCTGGGCTGGATTACAGTGGTGAGGTCATGGCTTATTGCAGCCTCCACTTCCCAGACTGAAGCATGCCTTCCACCTTAGCTTCCCATGTAACTAGGACATGCCATCCTACTCTGCTATTTTTTGTGTGTGCAAATTAAGTCCTTTTATTAAAATGCAAAACAAAGTGGCATGAACTTCCTTATTTTTTTTTAAGTTTAAGTTCAGGGTTACAAGTGCATATTTGTTACACAGGTAAACTTGTGTTATGGAAGTTGAGTATACAGATTATTTCATCACCCAGATATTAAGCCTAGTACCCATTAGTTATTTTTCCTGGTCCCCTTCCTCCTCCCACTCTCCACCCTCCAAAAGGTCCCAGTATGTGTCGTTCCTCTTTATGTGTCTATGTGTTCTCATCATTAAGCCCCTATTAAAAGAGAGACCATGTAATATTTGATTTTCTGTTCCTGTGTTCGTTTGCTAAGGATAATGACCTCCAGCTCTATCCATGTCCCTGCAAAGGACATCATCTTGTTCTTTTTATGGCTGCACAGTATTCCATGGCACATATGTACCACATTTTCTTCATCCAGTCTATCACTGATGTGCATTTAGGTTTATTCCATGTCTTTGCTATTGTGAATAGTGTTACAATGAATATATGTGTGTATGGGTCTTTATCATAGAAAGATTTATATTCCTTTGGGTATATACTCAGTAATGAGACTGCTGGATTGAATGTTATTTGCCATTACATCTTTGAGAAATCACTGCACTATCTTCCAGAATGGCTGCACTAATATCTGCTAATTTTTTATTTTAATTTTTTTAGAGGCAGAGTCTATGTTGTCAAGGCTGGTATTAAACCCCTGGCCTCAAATGATCTTTCCACTTGTATTGTAAGTGTGAGCCACCATACTAAGCCTATTTTCATGCTTTTTTTCTAATATTCAATACTTGTCTCATAAGGTAACTCATTTGAATATTTGTCTTTATGAATACCTCTGAAATATTAACTTTCATTAAAAAAATTAACATCTTCTCTGTATATGTAAATATTGTGTGTCTTATGACTCAATGAAGATAACATATACATTAGAAGAAATCATTTTGAATCTGGTGTCTTAAACCACTCAGCACTCCTGACACTCTCTACTTATTTTGAGAATGAACAAAACTCTTAGTAAACACCAACTCAACTGGACATAGGTAAGAGATGTAAAATCTTTATTAGCCATGTGTCCCCACCCAAATCTCATCTAGAATTGCAGTTCCCATAATGCCCACATGTGGTAGGAGGGACCCTGTTCGAGGTAACTGAATTATGGGTTGGTTCTCCATGCCATTCTCATGAGGGTGAGTAAGTGCCCACGAGATCTAATGGTTTTACATAGGGCTTCCTCCTTCGCTCAGCTCTCATTCTTTCCTGACACCCCATGAAGAAATGCCTTTTGCCATGATTGTAAGTTTCCTGATGCCTCCCCAAACATGCTGAACTGTGAGTCAATTAAACCTCTTTTCTTTATAAATTACCCAGTCTCAGGTATTTCTTCGTAGCAGCATGAGAACAGACTAATACAGTAAATTGGTACTGGTAGAGTGGGGTGCAGCTATAAGGATACCTGAAAATGTAGAACTGACTTTGGAACTGGATAACAGGAAGAGGCTGGAACAGTTTGTAGGGCTCAGAACACAGGAAAATGTGAGAATATTTGGAACTTACTAGAGAATTGGAGGTCTCAGAAAATGGGAGGATGTAGAAAGGTTTGGAACTTTCTACAGACTTGCTGAATGACTTTGACAAAAATGCTGAGTGATGTGGATAATGAAATCCAAGGTGAGGTGGTCTCAGATGGAGATGAGGAACTTGTTTGTAACTGGAGCAAATATGACTCTTATTCTCCTTCAGCAAAGAGACTGGTCACACTTTGGCCCTACCCTAGAGCTCTGTGTAACACTGAACTTTAGAGAGATTATTTAGGGTACATGGCAGAAGAAATTTCTAAGTGGCAAAGCATTCAAGAGGAAGCCTAGCATACAAGTTTGGAAATTTTGCAGCCTGACAATGCAATAGAGAAGAAAACCTATTTTCTGGGAGAGAAATATAAGCCTACTGCAGAAAGATACATATGTCAGGAGGAGCAGAATGTTAATCACAAGACCATTGGGAAAATGACTCCAGGGCATATCAGACACCTTTGTGGCAGCCCCTCCCATCACAGGCCTTGAAGCCTAGGAAGAAAAAAATGTTTTCCTGGGGTGAGACCAGGACCTCCAGCTGTGTGCAGCCCAGGGACTTGGTGCCCTGCATCCCAGCTGCCCCAGCCATGGCTTAAAGGGGCTAAGGTACAGCTCAGGCCATGTATTCGTAGGATGAAAGCCCCAACCCTTAGAAGGCTACATGTGGTGTTGAGACTGCAGGTACACAGAAGTCAAGAACTGAGATTTGGGAACCTCTGCCTAGATTTCAGAAGTCATAGAGAAATACTAGGATGTCCAAGCAGAATTTTGCTGCAGGGGTGGAGCTCTTATGCAGAACTACTGCTACAGTAGTACAGAAGGGAAAGGTGGCATTGGGGCTCCCACACAGAGTCCCCACTGGGGCACTGCCCAGTGGAACTGTGAGAAGACAGCCATACTCTTCCAGATCCCAGAATCATAGATGCACCTGCAGCTTGCACCTGTACATCTGGAAAAGCTGCAGGTACTCAACACCAGCCTATGAAAGCCTCCTGGAGCAATGTGAGGATATGAGATTTGGGAGGGGCTGGGGTGAAATAATATGGTTTGGCTGTGTGCTTACCCAAATCTCATCTTGAATTGTAGCTCCCATAATCCCCACATGTGGTGGGAGGGACCTGGTAGGAGGTAACTGAATCATGAAGATGGTTCTCCCATGATATTCTCACGACAGTCAATAAGTTTTCATGAAATCTGATGGTTTTGTAAGAGCCTTCCCCATTTGCTGAGCATTCATTCTCTCTCCTGCTGCCCTATGAAGAGGCACTTTCCACTACGATTGTAAGTTTCCTGAGGCCTCCCTAGCCATGCATAACTAACTGTGAGTCAATTAACCCTATTTTCTTTATAAATTACCCAGTCTCAGATATTTCTTTACAGCAGCATGAGAAGACACTGATACATCATGAATATTTGTTGGGCCATGGATATATATCAATATGTTTTTTTTACTGCAAAGGAGGCACCATCCAGGTCATGTGATAATTAAGACTAAGAAACTCATCTGCATCTGTTTAAGAGCATACCTCTACAGAATGAATGAAGTCTATATTTAAATTTTCCAGTACCCTATCCAGCACAATTTAAGCATCAAATAAACACTATCACTGTTTTCAAGATTTCCACGTCATTAGTTGGTCATTTTACTTTAGAAAATGTTATAATGTACAGAAATTGTTTTAAAAACTCCAACCCGGTAAATATAAAAACCAGCGACACAATGAGGAAAGTATATGAATCAATGAACAAAGTATACAAGTCCTTTTTCTAACAGGAGATTTTCTTTAAGTGCTGGAAGGCAATAATCATCTCCCCAAGGTTACCACTTCTGTTATTTTATAATTCATCTTCTTGATTCTAAATATATTTATTATAAAGTATGTTACTTACATGCTTTAATTTTATAGATGCCCCTCTCTGGAACTACACTTGTTTATCAAAGTTATCATTACCTAAATGCAACTTATAGAAGTAAAACAGAAAAACAAACTTAAGTACATGAAAATGGTTATTAACAATGTTGTTTCTGAAAGCAAAAAAGCAAGACTTTAGAAATATTAGTGCAAAACACTTTTAAAATGCTTTAGCACTTTGTATTGTATTAGCTTAATAAAGTAATCCCACCACTTAAATCATTATGAAATCTGTTCAACAATAATTTTAAAATACTTACATGTTTTAAGTGAAAAAGGTATATGAAGTGAAATGTACCCTATAATCATATTATTTTCATATTTGTTATATTATGAAATTTAAGACAGTATATGTCTAAATAATCTATCTAAAATGTCCATTCTATTATAAAACTGTAACTATGTTAATTTCAAACAACCACTGTTACTAAACCAGCTGAAACGTGTGGTAAAAATATAGGAATAAAAATGCTTTTACATATGTTACATAATAAAAGATGTTTTTACCAGATAGAAGTCTCACTTCTGCCTACATATTATACTTTATATATTGTAAATAAGAAGATAACCATCATACAGTAGTGGACTCTGAAAAAGCAAAACTATACTCCATTTACTTGATCTCAAAAATATCATTATACAAATGACAAAATTATTTTTATGTAAATATTAATTTTTAAATTGTACTTTAAGAAATTAAAAATACATTTAGGAAGAAAACTAATAATAGAAAGAGATGCAACAATAAGACACTTATTTTATAAAAGTATTTAGAATCCACTTATTTCCTCACTGTAGTAATTTAAAATAATATTTAAGGACTTAATGAGAAGACCTTTACTGACACTTCTAAACTTTTGCTTTTTCTATTCCAGTTATATGCTCTTGTGCAAAAATTTGGATGTGTTTTGTAAAAATCAACCCCTTAAATAAAGATTCACTTTAAGAAAATGGCAAGGTCGAAGTTGATTTTCAGGAGAACTCTTATTTTCTTCAGTGCCGGATAGAGAGTACATTAGCTACTTGTAGCAGAAACCCAGTGACCTCTGGTGAAAGAAAGATCCAGTATTAACCAGTGTAACCCTGGCCTCTGCAAAGTCATTAGGGACTCAAGATTCTCCCATCCTTTCATTAAACTATCCTTAGCATTTGACCACTGTACTCAAGTTCACCTTCTGAACTAAGAAGTGAATTGCAAGTCCACAGGCCTCCATGTAGCAGGCAGAGGAAGGAAGGAATGGAAACAGCAAAATATAAAAAGAATTTTAAAATGTAGAACCTTCCAGCTGAATTTGCTCCTTTGAAGCAACCTTCTCTAAAATCTCTTGCCCTTTTGCCTGCTTCCTACTGGCCTGCAGTAAATCACATGACCACACCCAGACCTAAGCTAGCAAATGTAGTCTTATAGCTGAGTATAGGCTGAGTATAGGCTTCTTTTACTAAAGAAGAAAAGGAGGTTTCGTACACAAAAAGTAGTCTCTGACTTTGTTGGTAAGTTATATAACAGGGGCATTTTGTAAAAAGTATTTTCTTAATACAATTCATAAATGTTTAAGAAGAAAAAATGTAAGTAATTCGTGAACCACTGTTTTGCATAGAGGATAGCTATTCTAAAACTATTAAGTACTCTACCTATAAGAAATATTATTTCGGATTAAATCTCATGAGCCAGCATTTATGCTTTTTCAATATGTAAGTTTTACATTCTCCCTCCTTTTTTCATGGCACATTATAAATGTTAGCTAGTCCTTTAGTAATATGTGATCCTAACATGCGTATTTAGTAAAAATCAGGTGCATGAACTTTATACACCAAAAAGACATAAAAATGTCTATCACTCTAGTGGATGTGTCTAAATCATTTTTAATATTTAACCTGTTGTACCTGATACTACAGATAGAGCAAAAAGAGGAATAGGGGAGGTATTAATCCTGGCCCATACGTTTATGGATGACACATATGAAAATGGAAAGAAACATTTTCTAGTTTGCATCACTATTAATTTCGTTAGCTACTTGATGTGGTTTGGCTGTGTGTCCACCCAAATTTCATCATGAATTGTAATCCCCAGGTGTAAGAGGAGGGGTGTGGTGGGAGGTAATTGACTCATGGGGGTGGATTTCCCCTTGGCTATTTTCCTGACAGAGTTCTCAGGAGTTCTTATTCTTTGATAAGTATGTGTCTTTCCACCTTCTCTCTTTCTCTCCTGCTGCCATGTAAAACATGCCTTGCTACCTTCCCCTTCTGCCATGATGGTAAGTTTCCTGAGGCTTCCCCAGCCATGAGGAAGAGTGAGTCAATTAAGCACTTTTTCTTCATAAGTTACCCAGTCTCTGGTATGTCTTTATAGCAATGTGAGAATGGACAAATACACTACACTACTCAGCACTCAAAAATTCAAAGTACAGAGGTGGAATGCTAGTTTCACTCATATACCACACAAGTAAATGAAAAACATTTGAAAAAAAGATGACAACGAGAATGGCTTATCTTCTGCTTATGTTAGTATTTTAAACACCAAAGGATATCAAGAACAAAGGAAACTAGGTTCAAATACTAGGTTAACTTTATAACTATAATTTTAATTATGAATGTTTCTGAATGATATTGAATGAATCATAAGTTAGAAGGTCATTGAAGAAAAGTGACCATTCCCTCCAGCCAATCTACAAGATATGTATGAATACCAAATAATGACGATATTATTGGTCATGTATATATGTGTATGTGTGTGTTTGTGTGTGTGCATACACAAACTCAGTGTATTAAAACAGAGATGATAAAAAGAAATTATATGGGTTGGTCATTACATCAGTGAACATATGCATATACTACTGGCATTTCATTGATATTTGAATATGTAATCTCATTTGTTTTACTAAGGAAATGAATCATTTTTATGAGGAAAAATTTCTATGAAGTATGGTAAGTGGCATAGTTATTTTAGAATATTTAAAAAGAAAATTATAAATTTGGAAGGTGGAGGTTAAGCACTAAATAATGTAACAATAATTTCCCTATTAAGACTAAAATGCTTAAACTCCTAAATATAAGAATGTATAGATAGATTATGTTTATTTTCATCTTGTTTGCTTCTAGAGAGAGAAAAGATGATAAAGTGAATGGCCATGGTAATAATGAACAGAGATCAGGATGGCAACATATAGGGTGGCAAAAATAAATGTGAGGAAAATATTATAGAGATACATTTTGGTGTTGGGGAAAAATCAGGGAGAAACTAAAGGACAGAAAACTAATTAATAGAAGGATCAAGGTGATGTGATCAGCAAATTAAGAATTTACTGAAATGAATCAATGACAAAAATCAAAATGTTCTGAAGTCAGGAAAAAGAGCACTGAATTTTTATATGCTTTAAAAATATACAAGAGAATGATTAGAAAGGCAGACTGAAATATGGGGAAACCTGGCAAGTTGCAGATCCTAACAAGAAACTGACAGACTGGAGATCAAATCCCAATCACAGCACATGGAAAACAGTCTAAATATGAGAGAAGAGATGTTTTCTAGCAAAGCTCAGTCGTGGGCAGAAGCACTTTTAAAATATGGAAAATAAATTAGGAAACAGAGTGATGTTGGAAGAGGAACAAATCTTCCCCTGAGAGAAAAAAGCATGTTGGAAATGATGGGCGTGTTAGCAAAGACTTAGCCAAAAGGTTGAAGATCCTGAATTGAATTTGACCTCTGCCATCACCACTCTAGAAAGTCAAGGGGAAGACCTTGGAATCAGCGACCAATACCTTCCTCCCACCCTTTGCATGGGAGTAAGAAAGACAAAACCCTTAAGGTGTATTTAGAAGGTGCTACCCCTTTTAGTCACATCTGAGGCACTCCAGCTTAAACTCTAAACTAAGTGTATTAAAACACAGATGATAAAAAGAAATTATATGAGTTGGTCATTATATCAGTGAATATATGCATATACTACTGGCAATTCATTGATATTTGGATATGTAATCTCATTTGCTTTACTAAGGAAATGAATAATTTTTATGAGGAAAAATTTCTATGAAGTATGGTAAGTGGCATACTTATTTTAGAATATTTAAAAAGCAAATTATAAATTTGGAAGGTGGAGGTTAAGCACTAAATAATGTAACAATAATTTCCCTATTAAGACTAAAATGCTTAAACTCCTAAATATAAGAATGTACAGATAGATTATGTTTATTTTCATCTTGTTTGCTAAACTTAGAGATTAAGCTGCAGTGCCTCAGATGTGACTAAAAGTATAAATAAAACATAAATAAAAATTTGTTCTTGACACAAGGAAAGATAACATCAGCTATCTGGATAATTCTAGCATTTTGGTGACATTATACTTTAATTCAACCCTTTAAAAAGTAATTTTAAGCAGGGACACCTCATAAATACCCACATTCGGAAGGTATTCCCATGGAGGAATCATTTTATGAGTCAGTGATTCAAAATCACCATTTAATTAAAATCAGTAATGATCATTTGCTGCTGCCCTTTCTATGAATAAGATGGTCTGCATTTTACACATACATACATACACACACACACAAACACACACACACATACAGAGACATGTATGTATGTGTATGTATATATATATATATATATATATATATATATATATATATAATTTATTTCCAAAACTAATAATTTTCCTCCCAAAAAGTAAATGTACAAAACACTGCTTCTTGAAATTGGCATATATTATGGTGTTTTAGCTTGTGTATTGTGGAGCCCTAAGGAGTTAAAAGACAAACTGAAAAATGAGATTTGATGGGATAAAGAGGAGCGAATGTTCCGAGAAACAGGGTTAACTGCAGATGGCTCATTAGCACCCAAGCATCCTGTGACAGGCACTCAACTCACAGCCCAACTGCACTGAAGCATCCTGTCTGCAAGCATTCAGCTAAAGCAGCAGAACCTTAGAAAACTCCTTATCCAGCCCATTCTTGTCTGCAGACAGCAGACAGCCTTCGTTCTGCTGTCTTGCCCATTGCTCCCTTGCAATGTACTTTTTTCTTTATCCAATCTGCCCTTTTAAACTTATTCCTGTCTTGCTAAATTATTTTACCACTCGTGCACTGTCTTCAGGCAGTCATTAATCATGACACATATGTTAGTGGGACTTGTATAACAAATAAAATATTGTATATGGGTCATTTACCTTTTAAAAAATGTGAAATAATTACCTTAAAAAGAACAAACTATTTTGAAGGAGAAATGTATTAGAAAACTTCATAATGAATATAAGATACGCCAGGATCAAGATGAAATGAAAAACTTTGCTATACTGGCACCAAATAATTCCTTAAACAATGATGAAGACATTGATAGAAGGATATGGAATGGACTTTGCATTGGGTCAAAAACACAAAATGTCCTGAAGACAAATCCAGTATGCATTTTTTTTGGCATAGAGACCACTTTGTATGGTAATTAAAAATTACCAATACTCTGTTTTATTTCTTTAATGAAGTTTTGACAATAGTTCAATGGTTGCTATCAAATTATAATATCATTTTGAGGTAAAGCACAGCAAAATAAATACTAGACGCTCAACTGTCTATAGCTTAAAGTGAACAGCTTTAACATTATCAAAATTCATGCATCTATAATTTAAATCTGAAAATGGAAATGTACATCCAAAGAAGTGACTGCAGTTCCCAAGAGGGAGAATTCTGCATCATCTGGGAAAAACTTCCTATACTACTGATAATGTAACAGATATGATAACATTGGCAAGATACTACAAAAGTACCATTAATTCTGATGTTTAAGAATGCAAACCAAAAGAAATGTTTTGATTAGTTAAAAGGCTAAGACTTAAGAAAGTATTTACAGCTGATTAGGTGCATATTTAGATATTTAGAATCTATTTAACTGTATGGTTTTTCTTTTTTTATTTTATGAAACTCAAGTTGACATATACATTAAACACTAGATATATAAATCAAGAAAAAGGATATCTTTTAGATCTGTTTTTAACTTATCACAGATTATTTTAGTAAAAGTGTGAAATTTCAGTGCTGAAGGTACAAAAGTAATGGCAAGAAAAGTTCAGGATTAGTGACTAAAAATTAGTTCATATTCTCATGGCATGCTGCATGAACACTATCTTTTAAGAAGATGATTAATATAATTAGTAAATTGTGAATTTAGTAAAGGAATTTTTTCAGTTATTGAAAATCAAAAGGTCAAGAAATTTTAGAACTTTTATTTAAATTAAGTTGTATGTGTTAGCCTGAAGTATTGCTATAAATATCTGAGGTCATGAGAAAGATCATATTCTATTTTCCTAATAGAAAAATTCATATTAACACATTTTAAACATCAAGGCATGCAGCAGTGTGTGTGCCTCACTGATTTTTTTTAACCAAACAAATATATTTACTAACACATGTGTACTAACACCTAATCGTATTTTAAAATGTAATGACGTATTGGAAATTAGATTGAAGCTTCAAATTTTGATACCATAGGCACAAAAAATAAATGTCTCTTGTGAAAGTGTTACTTATTATCAAACAAAAATCCAAGGTATCTAAGGTGTTTTAAATTATAAATTTAAACAATATCAGTTCATTGGATACTGCACTGGAGATAGCTAGAATTAGCAAGAGAGAGACAATTGGATACATTGTTTTATAACTTCTGGTTCAGTGACTTCCTGGCAGTAGCTTGAAATCAGCTATACTGAGAGTATTTACACCACAGAAATTGGTAAACACTATAAATTCAGGATTGTTTATTTACTTATTTATTTGAAGAACCTTTTATTAAACATTGATCAACCCACTCTCGACTACAATAAAAAATATTTTTAAAGTATTTTCCGTATAGAGAATTAATTCTCCTTTAAAATGCTATCATTAATCCCCTTCACTTGGAAAAAATTTTTAAAGGGATATTAGTAGTTTATATCGTTAGGAATTGAATTTTGGTGTACAACTTTTGTAGTACCTTTTTTTCCACCAAAATTTCTAGATTAATTGCAGTGTCCTGAAATAGAAAAAAGCTAAGCTTATTAAAAAAAATTAACCAACTGTCAAGATTTTCTGTAATATAGAATATAGAAATAAACTAGAATCTAATCTTATTAGAATAACTTGTCAGTCCACCATAAACTTAGATTTCAAATTTTTGTATTCATTAAAATGAATTCTAGAACTTTTTAAAAATAAAATTGTGTGTGTTAGCCTAAAGTAAGGTACTGCTATAAATATTTGAAGTGATGAGAAAGATCATATTCTATTTTCCTAATAGAAAAATTAATATTAACATTTTTAAGCATCAGTGCAGCACTGTGTATGCCTTGCCGATTTTTTTAACCAAACAAGTTTTTTCACTAACACTGTGCACTAACACCTAATCATACTTAAAAATATTGTCAAGTGTTTTCTGCATAACATAGATAATTATTTCTGCTTTAAAATGCTATCATTAATCCCCCTCACTTGGAAAAACATTTTAAAGGGATGTTAGTAATTTATATCACTAGGAATTAAATTTTGATGTACAACTTTTGTAGTACCTTTTTTCTCCAAAAATTTCTAGATGTTTCATTTAGTATCTTTCTAATAAATAAATGTTGTGAACTGAAACTTACAATAAAAATGTATTGCAATAAAATTTAACTTACATATCTGTTTATATGTATCAAATCGCACCTAAAAACTTTATTTGAATGATAGAGCTGTATTGCTTTAATAAAATTAAGAAGCATCACTGTAATCCAATGGCTTTGTTTATAGATTAAAAATACAACACACAAACCAAAAAAACCTGGAGATCATTATAGATACTAAGTGACTTGCCTACCATGAGATACTCACTGATATACACAGTGTCTTTTTTTTTTTTCTGTACCACATTCCATTATTTATAGTTGTTATGGGAGAGGGCCAGAAAAAGAGAAGCCCTTGTTTGAATAAATCAATTTTTTTGCATAAATTTCACAGAATTAACAGAACAGCCATTAAAAAAGCACATTGTCTCCTCTCCGCAAAAGCACAGTTTCTGACCATTAGAAGCATTGCAATGATGAAACAGAAGGAATTCCAGGTAGCAGAAATGACACATGAAGATATTCACCCAAGTCATTTTAAAACCTGCTATTTTAATTCCTTTTCAAATAAAACAGAACCTTGGAAAAAGAATGTTTTTAGTGAGACCACAAAGATATCATTGCTTTTATTTTAATTATATATAAGCATTTGATTTTTAAGTAATTATTTTTTTTCTAGTCCAACTCCTTTATTTAGTAGAAGAAGCATTTAAGGCAAAAGTGTTTTGTTTTGTTTTGTTTTAAATGTCACAATGTTAGGTAAGTCAGAGCAGTTTAAAATTCAGCTTTCCTAGAACCCAGGCCAAAGTCCCTTTCCCTACACTTTCCTTACTTTAAGATGTATTCAATATTGAATTGAGTCAGTGTCTACCATGTTTTCTGCTCAGTACTCAGTAATATACTAGGTCTTTTCAATAATGTAACCTCTAGTTGAGATACAGTAATAATACTGAATTTTGTATAGCGGCTTTCACTTTTCAAAGTGCTTCTAACAAGTTCAAAGACAGAAAAAACATCTATGGTGTAGAATAGTGGCTGCCTCAGGGTGGGAAGGATTGGTTGAAAGACGGTATGAAAAGGATATGTGGGAAATTTCTGGGATGACAGAAATATACTATATCTCGATTGGAGTGTTAGTTACATAGATGTACATGCATACCAATGAGATATTGCAAGTTCAGTTCCAGACCAGTGGAATAAAGTGAATGTTGTAGTGAAGTGAGTCTCATAAATTCTTTTGTTTCCTAGTATATATATAAGTTATGTTTACACTACACTCTAGTCCATTAAGTGTGTAATGGCATTACATCTAAAAAACAATGTGCATGCTTTAATGTCAAAATGCTGTATTGGCCGAGCATGGTGGCTCACAGCTATAATCCCAGCACTTTGGGAGGCTGAGGTGCATGGATCACCTGAGGTCAGGGGTTCCAGACCAGCCTGGCCAACATGGTGAAACCCTGTCTTTACTAAAAATACAAAAATTAGACAGGCATGGTGGCACACACCTGTAACCCCAGCTACTTGAGAGGCTGAGGCAGGAGAATCATTTGATCCCTGGAGGCAGAGGTTGCAGTGAGCCATGATTGCACTATTGCCCTCCAGCCTGGACAAAAAGAGTGGAATTCCATCACAAAAAAAAAAAAAAAAGGAAAGAAAAAAATGCTGTATTGTTTTAAAAATGCTAATGATCATCTGAGCCTTCAGTGAATTGTACTCTTTTTGCTGGTAGAAGGTCTTGCCTTGATGTTGGTTACTACTAACTGATCAGGTTGCTAAAGGCCTAGGTGACTTTAGCAATTTCTTAAAATAGGATGACAATGAAGTCTGCCACATCAATTGACTCTTTTGAGAGAATCTCTGTAGCATGTGATGCTGTTTGATAGCATTTTACTCACAGTAGAATTTCTTTCAAAATTGGAGGCAGTCCTCTCAAATTTTGCCACTGCTTGTAGTTGTGGATTTTTAAGTGATGATAACTGTTTTCTGCATTCATCAATTAATTATTCTGAGCTGGAGTCCTCATCTATCCTGAGAGTATGCAACTCAGGTATGGGATGAGTTTAGAAAGTGATTATAGGGATAAGACAGGGCCAAGCTTATAGGGAAGAATCAGCAAATATTACTTTCTTAAATCCAACTGAAATAATACAAATTTCAAAGTAACTTATACATTTTAAATATAGGTTAAAAATCATATACATATGTAAAATGTTACATAACGATGTAAAATTAATATAAATATTTTAAAAGCAATTTTTGCGGGAAAAAATATTTACTTTTAAATCAATTTTATTGCCACATTCATACCCATTTAACTTTAAATTTGCATCTCGAGAATATTGTCTCTGCCCTGCTAAAAGGGACAAAAATATACACAGTTGGCAATAAATTTAATATTAAAATGCCTATACATTATTACATAAATCTGTTAGTTACGTTAGACCTTTTGGATGTATTTATTACAGTGTATTTGTTTGTCAACAAGGTAAAAAACAGGCCTGGAATATAACCCCAAAGAACGACTCAAGAAAGTATCACACTTGAATATTTAAGTGTGCTCAAAGGTTGGCATCATTTGAATTCTTTCCATAATTTGAGAATGAGTAGCTTGTTTTGTAATATCAGAACCTAAATGGCCTTCAAACACCATAAAATATATTCAGCACAAAACTATGTAAGTAAGCTAAAATATCATATGATTTATGTGCATTATAATTAATCCATAACTAAGATGATTCTGGAGACAATTAGATGGTTTAAATGACTATTCTGCATTCCTATCTTCTAGAAGATTTAACTTAACAGTGTTTTTATAGTTATTGCTTTATCATTTATTAATACAGGAGCTTCCACAATTATCAAGCATGCTTATTGAACTTTGAAGAAAAGCATTGCATTTTGCAAACGCTCTGACACTAATTCTGAGAAAATGTCCTTTGAGGATATTCCCTAATGTTCTTTAATAATATACCAGACTTATATAATTATATAACTCAAGAAGTGTGTTCCCAAGGCTCTGGATGCTATATCTCAGAAGACAGCCTAAAATAAATTAGAATAACTGAAATGTTAAATATTTTTAAATAGCAACATTTGTAAAGTTTGAAATATTTTGTTGACTATGAAATACTGATGCATTGCAGATACTGGAAGAGCCATCACCATCTGACTGCCTCCAAGAGTTCAAATATGATGAAGATTTGTTTTAATGCATCAAATTATCCTAAGATACTAGGGATTTATGTCATCTTTGGAAGACTTTCTCCCTCCATATACACGAATACAGGTACACTGCATTCACTTCCTATGAAATTTCAATTTTTAATATAATCTCTATTTTAAGAGTTAGGAAAATAAATCTGAATGTTAATTTACCCACTTACAGATGAAAGAAAACAGACAAAATGCAAGGAAAAGCTTATGGAAGAGAGAGTGGACAGGTTAACCCATAATAATCAGAAATGCAAATTTGAAAATTTTTAGTTGTACAACTCTGTTTTCGGAAATTATATTTTTATTTTGTTTAATAAAATGAAGTCAAGTAAGACTGACTAAAAGGAAAAATCATAATAAACAGTTTTGGATTGAGAAAATCTTTCTCTGAAATTCCAGCTCCCGTACACAGAGGTAGCAAGTCTTTTCAACTTTGTGGGTCACCATTATTTCATCTGTAAACTTAAAATAATAACAATAACAAGGCCGCAAGCAGTGGCTCACACCTGTAATCCCAACACTTTTGGAGGCTGAGGTGGGTGGATCACCTGAGTCGGGAGTTAGATACCAGCCTGGCCAACATGGTAAAACCTCATCTCTACTAAAATTACAAAAAATTAGCTGGGCATTGTGGTGCATGCCTGTAATTCCAGCTACTCAGGAGACTGAGGCAGGAGAATCGCTTGAACCCAGGAGGCAGAGATTGCAGTGAGCCAGGATCACACCACTGCACTCCAGCCTGGGCAACAGAGTAAGACTACATCACAAAAATAAATAAATTAATTAACTAATCAATTTTAAAATTAATAATGATAACAAATACTCACAAGTGCTTCAAAATATAACTAAATTAGGTCTATGGAGTCCCTAGCACAGGATGCAGTACATACTAGATGTGTCTTTTCTGGTGTACATGTTAAATAACTTAAAACAGTTATATTATATTAAGACAGAATACAGGAAAAAGTATTTTGCTTTTAGATTGAAATAATTAATAACTTATAGAACAGATTTAAATATATATATACACACACACATATATATATCTGTGTTAATATCTCATCTCAGAACAAAAAGTCACATTTGCTTTATTGTTAAAAGTCTTAGGGGACCTGACAACCCTCTACCTCCTTAAATGTTCAGCCTAAAAAGTGGGGTATAGATGGTACTAAAGCTCTAAAACTACAGTCTTGCTTGAGTTTTTCCTAAGCATGGGGAGGAGGTAGAAGGAAGGGCAAATATTCAAAGAGCTACATCCTGACTTGCACAGAACTAGGAAGGCGGGACTGATATGACCATCCAGCATAAAGTAAGGGGAACAAATGGCACCGGAGGCTCCTATGAGGGCCCCAGAAGTGCCCCAAGAATTGAAGGCAGGAAAGAACTACGTAAAGCAGCATCTCATAGCCAAAGAAATAATTGACCTGCTATCTACCCTGTTATTTGACCCTACTTAAGTACAGTATTATTGTAAAAGTTCAGGGAAAAGAGGAGGACACAAGCTTGGAATATATTTCTTGCCAGCTCGGCAGGTAGGAATTTGGAGAATTTTTTGTTTAGTTGACTTCTCTAATCACCAAATCTCATCATTTCCTTGCAGAAATCAGTTAAGATTTTATTTATTTTTTCTTGAGCAAGGTATTATGACTGAAAATAGTACTTTTCCAGCAAATTATGGTAATTTTATAAAGAGAGCAATGTGTCTGTATAATACATTACTATATATATAATTTTACTAGATACATATAGTTGCTATTTCATCCTAATTAATGTTCGCTCTTTCTGTAATAGGACAATAAAAAAAAAAAAAGGAAACCATTGTTCTGAACTTGGTTACTTCCCCTGCCTCTCTTTTTTCTTGTTTCTGATGTGTCTGATTTGAAAACTCTGACATGTGGTAATCCACTTTATTAATTGAAGCAATTTGTCACAACATGGCATCCTGTCAAAAAGCAGAGTATTTATTATTATTTTATTTATGCTTCAATTAGTTTATGTTGAGAAAAAAGTGCTCAATGTCTTTGTAGACTGAATTTTTTCTGTAAAATAACTCATTTACTTAAGTAGATGATCTCAATTTTCTTTTTTTGAATTTTAGAAGCAAATACAAGTAGAAGGCAAAGAAAAATATGTTTCATAACCCTTATCCATAGTGGAAAATGGCAAAAATAAAATTCATTATTACATTTGCCAATTTTTCAAGCAATGTGTATGATTTTTTTTTTTTGCATGTGGTTCATAACTACTTACATCAAAATAAGAAGATAGGGCTAGATATGCAGAGTTGGGGGAGTAAGAATAGAAGCAGGGCATTTGTGATGAAAATATCTCTTCTGGCAGTATATCTACTAGGAATAAATCATTATGAATTTTTCAGACATTGTTTGCGCCTATGCCAGCACATGCTTAAATGTCACAATAATATTAGCCTCTAATAATCCATGCCTTTGTTTCTACAGTTTGGGCAATAATTATCACCAGTAACACGCGGGGTATTATAGAAATATGTGGTATCTATTCCTGTTCAAATGATTGTGTCATTATCAAGGTATCAGTGTGAACAACTATTCCATTCTGCCTAAGGAGTCCAACCAGACCCGGGAGACGGAAAGGTGCATAAGAGCTTACAACTGAGGGACATCTATTATATTATCTGATAATACATGATGTTATATGTGGTATTATTGAAGAAAACTGATGTTATGTGTGACAAACACAGGAGATTCTTAAAACTTCACTTGGAGTAATTATAAGCAAAATATAGTTTATCAAAAGAAAGAACACTGTCCACCTAATTTATTTGATGTTGGTCCACCCTCTTTAGAAGCATTATCCAATAAAAATATAATGTGAGCCATTATGTAATTTTAAATTTCCAAATCACATTTTAAAAAATAAACCCAGTGGAATTAATTTTAACAATATATTTCATTTAAAGCAATATGTCAAACATATTTCAAACATTTCAACACAGAATTCATATTTTTTAAAATATTGACACATTTACCTTTTTTATACTAAGTTTTGAAGATGCTGTGTGAATTTGACACTTTCATCCTCTCTCAATGCACTCTAGCCATATTTCAAATATTCAGTACACACATGTGAGTCGTTATTGGTTTGAACACCACAGTTCTACAGCTTTCGTTCAATGTATTTCTGTCGGTTCTATGCTCTGATGAGGCTAGAGAAAATATTATCAGCTCACAGTTCATTGAAAACTTTTAAAACACTTTGAAAATTAGTTAAAAGTGTGTGTTATAAGTACCTAATACAGAATACCTCAGACTTTACTGATTAGTCAGAAAACACAATATTATTATCACTGATTTCTGTTCAGTCATTTTCCCTTATAATGTATAGGTATATAACTGTGAAACTCAACTTTCTGTTCATCAGTATAATTATGTAAATATACCATAAAAAGTATACAAAAGAATGATGTTGGATAGAAACAAATTTTCAAGAGTTATTAATTTCTCAGTTGCACTAAGTTACTCTAGTTCAGTTCATGGGTGTCAGACTCTGAGGTGAATACAAGAAATATAAGGAATAAACTGTGTGAAAATCACAGAAAAATTTGTTAATACCGAAGTCAACAACAGAAGGAATCTACTGATAAAAGAATTATAGGCTCCATATATCTTCCTTTATATATTTTATAGCCTTAAAAATGGAATTAATTTAATTAAGTTGTATTGATTTAATTCAATTAGCAAAATGTACTAAACAGCAAATTTATCTGCCAGAAAGACAAATGGAATATATTTTTTCAAGTCAGCACTTATTAATTTTAGTCCTAACACCAAAATACAAATATCACAATTATTTTTTTAAATGACTGTGCCTAAGCTCCCAATTGATACCAGAGTTTCATTAAAAAACTGAAGGTCAGGTGGTAACATCATTCCTCAAATCACATTAAAATTTTTATCTATTTC
This sequence comes from Cacajao melanocephalus, assembly GCA_963573385.1. Taxonomy (NCBI): domain Eukaryota; kingdom Metazoa; phylum Chordata; class Mammalia; order Primates; family Pitheciidae; genus Cacajao; species Cacajao melanocephalus. The sequence goes on from CAUYLG010016296.1 coordinate 19,726, forward strand.
ATGATCTAAAATGATAGCTTCTTCCACACTATGTTGGTTCAACTCCCCTTCCCAATAATTACACCAACACTTCATTGCATTTTGCACACTCAATAACATCCTTTTCCTTAAGGGAGACTTGCCTCCCTTCTGTGTGTCACAGAAGCTCAGGAGAATGCCATAGAGAGGGAATGGAGGCATCCTGCCTCTGCTACACTGTCTCACCTACCAGGATCAGCTCAGAGTCAGGGAGGATTTTGTCTTACAGGGAAAAGGTAAGCAGATCTCCAGTGGTCATCAATGCTGCCATAAACACCAGCGATCTTTACTATAAGAGAGCTCCCAGTCCCCACAGGCCCTGAATCCAGTTTGAAGAGTAGCCAGGAGTTTGCACAGCTCCATTGCTTCAGAGTTGGAGGCCAACTTAGGAGCCCTTACCCCTGCAACCTAAGCTGCTATAGCAGAGCACCATCTTGAAATCAGACCCATTTCTAGATTACATTCTGTCCTAGGGATCAGTTACAACTGACTTCCCATTCCTGAGACACCATTGTCACTGCACCACATTCATACATGTGCCTACAGCACTATAACTCTGGATGCCTGGAGCCTAGGTCAGACGGAATTAACAAGATCTCAATGTCTGAACCCACATGGCACCACCCTTATTCCCCCAGGGAACAACAGGATCTGCAACGTGGGGAAGCTGCTGACTTGCCCATGTGCACTAATTGTTGTGCACAGCCCATGAACAACCTGGGAAACCAGCACACCCCCACATCCAGTCCAATAGTCAGCCCTATGGTGCCCCATGACTTCCACCCAGACCATTACAGAACCACCTGAACCCACTGTGCCTGCAAACACTCATACCTGGCTCAACATCCAGTCCCTTAGTGGACCCATCCACCCTAACAGATTGCTAAAGAGACACCTGGTCCATTTATGCCTGCATGTACATTTACCCATCCCAATAGTTTGTCTGGCATCAATTCAGCCTCTATAGACAGAGTGCTATGAAGCCATCTGGCCCTGCTGTATCCAACCTACCCACACTGGGCAGATCTCCAATCTTATAGTGACCCCAACTCCCTGGAGAGACAGCTGCATAATCTCCCAGCTGGCCACACTCACATATTCATGAGCTCAGCTTAACAGCCAGCCTGGCAGCAGCCATTGCCTCCCCAGCCATTGCCAGACAGCCTGTTAGGCCTCTGTACTACACATGTCTGGCCTGACAGTTAACCTGATACATTCCCCCAAACAATACTGTGCCACCACCATCACAGACTTGTTTAGCCTAGCCCACTGAGGCAATTGCAAACAATGCTAATGAGAATTATAGCCAAAGAAACTGCACAGAGGTCACAGAGGCTAGCCAGAACCAAAAGCAATGTACCATAAACAGTTGACACCTAAGAATGTCAATTTTTCCATAGGAAAAATTCTTCCCCCACAAAAGCTATGATATCAGTATAAAGAAACAGGAAACATGAAAAGACAAGGAAACATGTTCCCTTCAAAGGAGTACAGTAAGTCTCCAGTAACAGAGCTCAAAGCAAAGAACATTTACAAAATGTCTGAAAAGAAATTCAAAATGATGATCTTAAGGAAACTCCGTGAGATACAAAAGAACACAAACAATTCATTGAAATCAGGAAAACAATTTGTGATCTAAAAGAGAAATTCAACAAAGAGAAAAATGTAATAAAAAAATCATAGAGCTGAAGAACTCTATGAAGGAAATAAAAAATACAACTGAGAGCTTCAAGAGCAGACTAGATCAAGCAAAAGATAGAATTTCTGGTTTTGAAGACAGGTTTTTAAAAATAATCTAGTCATGGGGGAAAATAAAGAAAGCCTACAGTAGTTATAAGATACCACTAAGAAAACAAATAATCTCATTATAGGTATTCCATGTGTAGAAGAGATAGAAAAAGGAAAAGAAAAGTTACCTAATAAAATAATTTCTGAAAACATTCTATGTATTGGGATATGGACATCCAGATTCAAGAAGCTCAAATATCTCCAGGTAGATTCAACCCAAAACGCACTTCCAAGGCACATCATAATCAAACTCTCAAAAGTAAAAGACAAAAATAGAATTCTAAAAGCTGCAAGAGAATAGTATCAACTCACATGTAAGGGAATTACAGAATGGTTAAAGGATCAATGCAACAAGAACTAATGATCCTAAATATATACGCACCCAATACAGGAG
>CAUYLG010016297.1:0-20131 GCA_963573385.1 Cacajao melanocephalus
AAGGAATGAACAAAGTCTCCGAGAAATATGGGACTATGTGAAAAGACCTAATCTACGTTTGATAGGTGTACCTGAATGTGACGAAGAGAATGAATCCAAGCTGGAAAATACTCTTCAGGATATTATCCAGGAAAACTTCCCCAACCTGTTTTATTGGCATAAAAGAGGTTTTTAATACCTGTTTTTAGACTGCATTCTAGCCTGGGCAATCGAACAAGAATCCCGTTCTCTCTCCCTCTTTCTCTTCCTCCTTCTTTGTCTCTTTCATTCTTTTTCTTTCTTTCTTTCACTCTTTCTTTTTTCTTTCAAAAAAATAAAATAAATAAATTAAAAAAAAATGTACATGCAAATATTTGCATCTAATCTGAAGGGGAATGTGGCTCTATTCTGATACACTGCCCCTAACCCTCCGCACTTATCCCTCAAAGACCACCTCCACAATCTTTATGATTCTTCCCAGTGTAACTTTTTCTATGATACTGTCTGATGCACAGGAATATTCCTGCATATGAATATGCAGTGAAGAATATACAGACATTTGTAAGGACTGCATATCTGAAGAATATGCAGATATTCTTCACTGCAGAAGAATAGGCAAACTGCACTCTGATTATATCAGAATCTATGTAGAATGCCCTTCCCCTAGCCAGCTTTCTTAATCACCTGGTTTTAACCAAGGTTTTTCATCCCTAACAAGATTTGTTTTTTGATATGGATAGTTCTTCGTGTGTGTGTGTGTGGGGGGTTTCCTGTGCATTGTAGAATGCATTATCTCTGGCATCTAGCCAACAGATGGCAAGAAATGTCCTCTGACATGTCCCCAGGGAGGCAAATAACCTCCTGTTGAGAATGGCTCTAGATTTGTCCCATTTATTTTTGAGATAGTCTACTTAGACAATCAAGTTTGCATTTTATTTATTTATTAGACAGGGTCTCACTCTTTTGGCTCAGGCTGGAGTGCAGTGGTGTGATCACAGCTCACTGAAACCTCCTCCTCCCAGGCTCAAGCAATCCTTCCACCTCAAGCCTCCTGACTACAGGTGTGTGCCACCAGGCCCGGCTAATTTTTCTATTTTTTTGTAGAAACAGGGAAAAATGTCCCCACTATTTTATTAGACACTTCAAATGTTTCTACATTTTCACACTGTAACAAGGACACCCACCACAAAATAGCAACTGCAAAGTATGTATCATCTGACACAAGCTCAAAGGTCTAAACTTTTACAGGATATTCCTCCCGAAATCTGGTAACTTGAGCTGGCAGCACTAATGTATGCATTGTTCATAATAAAAACAAAGGGTAGGCTCACAATAGAATGAAGGCCCAATATTCACTCCAGCCAAAGCTGAAACCCTAAATTCAGAAAACCACTAATTTTGTGATACAATCTACACAATATTCACAAAAGATTAACTTTTAATTTGAGAGCCAAATTAATGGAACCACTTATGATATTTAGGTGGAAATTATTTAACGATTTCCAAGTCAAATAAGACTTCTCTAAACTGGAAAAATGAAGTTATGGGAAAGTTCTAGTCTTACTTATCATCAGATGAAGATTCCTGCTCAACTTTCATTCCTTCAGAAAGACTTCCTTTAAATTTATCTTCCTTTACTTTGCTTCTGCTTCTTCGTCTACGACCACCCCGTGATCGAGACCGCCTTCGCAAGCGTGATCTGCTCCTCCGACCTCTGTCCCTATTTAAACGAGAAAAAAGACAGGTATATGTTTTTTTAAATGTCATTTAAAGTGGGAAAAGGCATGCATGTGTGGGTGCAGGGGATATACAGAAATTCTACTCTCTGCTCAATTTTGCTGTAAACCTAAAATTCTTCCAAAATATAGTCTCTTTTTTTCCCAGGTGCTGTTAAATAGTCTATTTTTTTTTTAAAGTCATTTGAAATTTTTAAGTAAAAGAACAGAACATCAGAAAGACTGAGATAATCAGCTTAGTTGAAGATAACTAAAACATAGCTACTCTTCTTATCAAAGTTTGAACTAAGAAGTAATTCCCATGGATACGAACTTGAATGTAAGCTCTACAGGGATAAATACCTACTGTTTCTTTCACCAAGGTTGTGTACATGGACCCTGAAGTGAAGGGAGAAACTGACTACTAAGGGGCAAAGGGAACTTGAAGTGATGGAAACGTTCTCTAACTTGCATGTGACTTGTTTGTCTGTTGAAATTCGCACAACTTTACACCAAAAAAGCATTTTACTTTATGTAAGTTATATGTATGTTTCATTGAGCTCAACCTAAAGAAACCCCACTAAAATGCTAGATGCATACTTAAAAACTGGGGCCAGATGCGGTGGTGCACACATATAATCTCAGCACTTTGGGAGGCCAAGGCAGGCCAGCCTGGAGAACGTGGTGAAACTCCGTCTCCACAAAACATACAAAAATTATCTAGGTATGGTGGCATGTGCCTGTAGTCCCAGCTACTTGGGAAGATTCCTTGAGCCCAGAAGGTTGAGGCTGTGGTGAGTCGTGATCGCACCACTGCACTCCAGCCTGGGCAACCGAGCAAGATCTTGTCTCAAGAAAGAAAGAGAAGAAAGAAAGAAAGAAGGGGAGGGGAAGGGAACCCTCAGGCAAAGAGAATGTCAAGAGACATAAGAGCAGAGAATAAAATCCTGCAATGTGCAAATTGGAGTGAAAAATAGTAACAGATCAAATTGAGATAAATACTGGTCCGATATGAATACACAAGGTAAATCAGAACCAGTCAGTCAGTACATGTCACAATGCCCCCAGAACGCCTCAGAAATTGGAGACTCCCTATCTTCTGCAAGATGGTATGAGTAAGAGTTGAAGACAGAATTGGTTGAAAGCCTTTATAAACAGCCAGATTCAGTACAGTCCCCTTCCCAAATCAGTGAAAAATGTCAACCATTCCCTTCACATTCTAGGAGAACACTTAAGATTTACTTTCTAGAGAAGTGTTGGCCATTATAAAAACTGGCACCTGGCCGGGTGCAGTGGCTCACACCTGTAATCCCAACACTTTGGGAGGCTGAGGGAGGAGGATTACCTGAAGTCAGTTCAAGACCAGCCTGGCCAACATGGTAAAACCCATCTCTACTAAAAATACGAAAAATTAGCTGGGCGTGGTGGCAGGTGCCTGTAATCTCAGCTACTTAGGAGGCTGAGGCAAGTGAATCACTTGAACCCGGGAGATGGAGGCTGCAATGAGCCGAGATCATGCCACTGCACTCCGGCCTGGGCAGCAAAGTGAAACTCTTGTCTCAAAAAAAAACCCAAAACAACAACAACAGAAAAACTGGCACCAGATACTGAGGCACATACCAAAAATAGAGGGATTACAAAGAGGTTTACATTATGAGGGAAGAGAACTCCACTGGTAGCCAGGGGGACATGGGAGGATTCTGGAAAACTTATAGCCTAAGAAAATATATCTATGGTCACTGATATCCAAAAATATCTAATTACCCTGAAGTAATAACCACTAGCTGACAAGTTCTACACTGTCACAATTGAAAAAAAATTCCATTCAGCTCTCTCAGTACCTAACTATCAAGTCAGAATAGGCAGCAATGAAAGATCCAGCTGTGTGAGAAAAGTCTTCAAATGAAAAGGTAAACATGCAGCAAAAGGAATCTGGGAAGAAACAAAATACAGGAAAGAAAACTTTAACAAAAATCTCGCAAAATAACCTTGCTATTTTCTGAGAGATAAGAAATACTATTTCCAGAAAACAAGAATAAAACATTAATTAAGTGGAACAATACAGAAAGTCCAATTGGAAAAAACAGAAAGAAAGAAAGATCTCTTACTAGCAATACTGGAAAGTAGAAATCAGTGGAATAACTATTTCAAAATTCTCAGGGAAAAATTATCTCAACCTGGAATTCTATTCTTTGCCTAATCAGTAATTAGAGTAAAAGGTTTAAGTTTTTCTTGAGACAGGGTCTTGCTCTGCTGTAGGGCAGTGGCGCAATCATAGCTCACCGAAGCCTCAACATTCCTGGCTCAAGCAATCCTCACGTACCTTAGCCTCTCACGCAGTTGGGACTAGAAGCACCTACCATAATATCTGGCTATTTTTTTATTTTGTGTAGAGATGGAGTCCCACTATGCTGCTCAGGCTGGTCCCCAACTCCTGGGCTCAAGCAGTCCTCCTGCCTTGGCTTCCCAAAGTGCTGAGATTATAGGCACGAGACACTGCACCTGGCCAAAAGCGTTTTTTAGAAATATAAGGTCCCTGAAAAGTTCCTTCCATGTGATTTCCTCAGATAACTGCTGGAAATGCATTTCCAAAACAAGAGGTAAAGCATGAAAAGACACTGGACACAGGAAACAAGAGAAACAAGGGAATAATGTCAAAAGGATGACCACAGGAAAGTAACCCTACAAGGATTATCATATAAGCAGCCCCTAGAGATGAGCTTGGAGCCAGAAGACCAGCAGTGTCAGAAGGAAGATCCTTTCTTCCCTCCTCCCTTTACTATTTGCTCAGCAATGAATACATACATGATCACAATGATTATACTGACTCTAGAAGAACAAAAAAGTGTGATGAAATTAGGCAAAAGAGAGAGAGAAAAAAAAAGACAAACATGGGTGAGGGGTAATATTAAAAACCCTCATTGTGGTTGGGTGCAGTGGCTCACATTTGTAATCCCAGCACTTTGGGAGGCCAAGACGGTGGATCACTTGTGGTCAGGAGTTCGAGACCAGCCTGACCAACATAGTGAAACTCCATCTCTATTTAAAAACACACACACACACACACACACACACACACACACACACAAATTAGCTGAGCATGGTAGCACGCCCACCTCTATAGTCCCAGCTACTTGGGAGGCGGAGGCAGAGGCAGGAGAATTGCTTGAACCAGGGAGGTGGAGGTTGCAGTGAGATTGTGCCACTGCACTCCAGCCTCGGCAACAGAGTGAGACTTTGTCTAAAATAAATAAATAAATAAAACCCCTCATTTTCCAGAGTATTCAGACCATGCATTTCCACTTCTAGGAATATAGCATACAGAAATTCTGAGAGATATGTAAAGATGGCTACAACATAAGCCTTTGTTTTCTTTAAAATTATATTCATGTATTACTTCAATTAAAAATGTTAAAAGATTGGAAAATATCCATTTATGTTTTATATTAAAATATTTCATGTATGTATGAATTTTAAAAAATGATTCCCTGCTTTATAAACCACCTTTTTGATTAACTTATTGTTGACTATATATGCTTCAGATAAAATGGTTTCAATGGTGAATTAAATAGGCCATTGCCAAACTCTACTGTAACTATCAATATGCAAAATTAATATGGAGAAACCCAGACTACACTAAAAATACAAAATTAGCCGAGGAGGGTGGCGCATGCCTGTAATCCCAGCTACTTGGGAGGCTGAGACAGGAGAATCGCTTGAACCCAGGAGGCGGAGGTTGCAGTGAGTCGAGATCATGCCATTGCACTCCAGCCTGGGCAACAAGAGCGAAACTCCATCTCAAAAATAAATAAATAAATAAATAAATAAATCCGTAAGCCTGGCTCATTTAGTATTTATCTCTTATAAAAGAGAGAAAAAAGTCCTACATTTAAAAGATTAATTTTACTGCATCTTACATAAGCAATGATTTTTTTTAAAATTCAAAGGAAACTATATAAAAGAAAACCCATGTGTAGAGACTGCTGGTAAAAGGAAACTACAGGACCACAACTACAATTTTTCAGAGAAACATGGTCTAAAAGAAAACCTTCCACCTAAGCTCATTGGTGCTACAAAAACATTCGGAGTTTAATGAATCAAAAGGATGATGTGTCTTTACCTTCTGCGAGGAGACCTGCTTCTTCTTCTTGGAGACCTGCTACGTCTGAGTGGGGAACGAGACCTCCTTCTAATGGGAGATCTACTTCTTCTTCGAGTTGGAGACCACCTATTGATGGGGCTGGCATCTTTTGATCTTTCACGTCTACTGAGGATATCATCTCGAGGTCGTGTTCTTAAGGGGATCAAATACAAGTTAACCGAAAAATAAATGGAAGTAAATTATTTTTTTTTTCTATATGCCAGGAACATCTGTAAGAAAAGGCACACTAACCTAAAGAGAGTGAACTCTGACTCATGTGTTTTGTAACAAAACTTACTCAGATGACCACAATGACATTTTGGTGTTATTGTAGACAAACAATGAAAGGTCTTATTTCCTCTGGTCCCACAATTTGAAGAATTACTAAAGGTTATTCATACCAATGAAGTCACAGATTCTAATTTCAAATAAACAACTCAAATAAAACCTGCCCAAGTAAGTATAATATTCCATTTACTCAAAAAATTCCATTTCCATTGATGACTTTTTCTTTCTACATCTTGACATTTCTCCAATTAAGGATTTTTTTTTTTTTTTGGATACAGGATCTTACTCTGTCACCTAGGGTGGAATGCAGTGGTGTGATCATGGCTCACTGCAGCCTTGACCTCCCAGGCTAAGGGAATCCTTCCACTTCAGCTACCCTGAATAGCTGGAACCATAAAAGCATGCCACCACACCTGACTAATTTTTTGTTTTGTAGAGATGGGGGTCTCACTACGTTGCCCAGGCTGGTCTCAAACTCCTGGCCTCAAGTGATCCTTCCTTGGCCTCTCAAAGTGCTGAGGTTACAGGTATGAGCCACCACACTTGGCCGAAAGTCTTATTTTTAATGTCAAGTATAATAGGCTAGGCACAGTGGTTCATACTTGTATTCCCAGCATTTTCAGAGGCTGAGGATCACCTGAGCCCACCAGGTTGAGGCTTCAGTGAGCTGTTTGTGCCTTTGCAGCCTGGGTGACAGAGTGAGACCTTGACTCAAAAAAACCAAAAATAATAGCTAGGTGTGGTGGCTCACATTTGTAATCCCAGCACTTTGGGAAGCTGAGGCAGACCGATCACTTAAGCTCAGGAGTTTGAGACCAGCCTGGGTAACACAGTGAAACCCTATCTCTACAAAAAATATAAAAATTAGCCAAGAGTGGTGGCACAGGCCTACAGTCCCAGCTACTAAGGAGGCTGAAGTGGGAGGAAAGTGCGAGCCTGGGAGGCAGAGGTTGCAGTGAGCAGAGATCATGCCACTGCAATTCACCCTGGGGGACAGAGTGTGACCCTGCCCCCCCCCCCCAAAAAAACCCACAAAAACCCAACTTTTCAACACTTACCTCACAAGTACCTTTCGGTGAATTTTACTCTGGTTTAATGTGGTATCTGTGTTACAACAAGCCTTTCTACAACTTAATTTTTTAAAACAGGTTTTGAACATTTCTTAATGATGGTCCAGTTTTGGACAGAACTATTCAATCTGGTCAGATTATAAATAGATTTGTCTCCATAATCAAATAATAACATGACAGTATTTTCCTCATTTATTATTATTTTTTGCAATGGAGTTTTGCTCTTGTTGCCCAGGCTGGAGTGCAGTGGCACGATCTCGGCTTACCACGATCCCCCTCTCCCGAGTTCAAAGTGATTCTCCTGCCTCAGCCTCCCAAGTAGCTGGGGTTACAGGAATGTGACATCATGCCCAGCGAATTTTGTATTTTTAGTGGAGATGGGGTTTCTCCATGTTGGTGAGGCTGGTCTCGAACTCCTGACCTCAGGTGATCCACCCGCCTCAGTCTCCCAAAGTGCTGGGATACAAGCATGAGCCACTGCACCTGGCTTTCCTCATTTAATAAAAACCTAAAAACACAACCTGCCTTGCATGTTTCAGTACAGTATACAGAACCCAAGAATCTTTCTCTGATCCAGCCAAAATGAGCAAGGTAGACTTTGATTCAGATCTGCGGTACTTACTTCTTGATAGCGCCATCTGAGGAAACTATTTAATCTGTTAATACACACACACAGTCTCAAAGACTAGTTAAAAAATATAAATGCGCCAGGTGCATTGGCTCACGCCTGTAATCCCAGCAGTTCAGGAGGCTGAGATGGGCGAATCACCTGAAGTCAAAAGTTCAAGATCAGTCTGGCCAACATGGTGAAACTTTCTGTCTACTAAAAGTACTAAGAAAATTAGCTGGGTGTGGTGGCCCACGCCTGTAGTCTCAGCTCTTCAGGGAGGCTGAGGCAGGAGAATCGCTTGAAGCCAGGAGTCGGAGGTTGCAGTGAGTCAAGATCACGCCATTGCACTCCAGCCTGGGTGACAGAGGGAGACTCCATATCAAAAATGCATATATATATATATATATATGAATTGGATAAAGTAAACTAATATAGAAGGAACAGAGTGTTGTCCGCTAAAATGCCACAAAAATAAAAATGTTCAATGTCACTAGTGATCTAAGAAATTTAGATTAAAACAATTTTGGGGTTTTGTTTTATTTTTAAGAGTGACAAAATACTATATGGTATCCTGGTAATAAAGGTTTAGGAAAAAGGGCAGTTTATATTGTCATAGAAATAGATATTGATCTAAATTTCCTGGACGGAAATTTGGCAATAACTTTCTAAAATGTAAATGTACATACTCTGAGACTTTGCAAGTCCACTTCTATGAATCTATTCTATAAAGAAACCTCATGCATAACCAATGGACATCTTTGCATATAATAGTTAAAAAATGGAATCAATCTAAATTTTTCAACAGTTTCAATAGGAGAATGATACTGTAATACATCTACACTGAAATACCAGTTGCTGTAAGGAAGAATGAGAAAGAATCTATATATATGTTTTGTCACAGAAATGTTTCCCGAAAAACGCAAGTCACATGTGAATATATGACTCCAGTTTTGTAAAACAACAATAACAACAAAAACTCTTATATCCATATTATTGTCTGTGCAAAGAAAGACAGCTAAGGAAACATATATTTCTAAGGAGCAGTAGTGGAGAGATGAAAAAGGAGCTAATTTACAGGCTTATTTGGATTCCTCTTTAATAAGTATGTACCACTTCTGTAATTAAAAAAAAAATTTGTTTCACATACTCAGCTCTAGTCCTTAACAAAATCCTCAAAATTTGCTCTTCAAATTGAAAGCAAACTAAAAGATCACCAGGATAATTATGAAGCACTTGAGATAATAGAATCAGTAAAACTAATAACTGCCTCAATCCAGGAAGCCAAAAGAAAAAGGGGCTATTTCATTACAGTGCCACTCAGAAGTAAAGAACCGAGAATCTCTTAAGACACAGCACTTGGAAATAAAATTTGAAATTTCTCTGAAAATATGATCACTTCATTTTTAAGGTCAGTTTATATCAATTCACAGAAAATATTAATATGAACACAGTAAATGGCTAAAAATTAATAACATCTTTATATAAGCCAATTTCTTTTAATAAGCAAAACTTGGCTAACAATTTCATAATACTTAAATATTAAATATAAAAAAGATACTAAGAAATCAGTTTCTAAAGTAGTTTAAGTGGTATAAACACTCCTCCCCACAAATGCTTTCACTCTATGATCCTAGGTAAACTATATAAATTCTGATTCTATGTCTTCATTTATAAATTAGGTATGAGAGCCCATCCACCACAAAAGTTAGGATAATCACGTGAGGATTTGTAAGAACTAAGACAATATATTATTAAAATAGTATAAACTAAAAAAAGGAAAAAAAAGTACAAAATAATTTCTTATACTATTCTTAAGCTTTAGAGATACTACTTTTCAACAATGAGATTATATGTTTTAACACAAAATTTTCCATTTTAATTATACTTTGGGGACCAAAATAATTTAGTATTTGTTTCTATTTATATCGTTAAAATATAAAACTCATGCACATACAAGAGAATGAACAGAACATAAATGTTAAACTGATTACCCTTCCCCCTTTCCAAAGTTAGGAATTTCAAGCCTACACTGTTCAGTGAAGTAATAATCCTCTCTCTACACACCCCCAATAAAGATTTATCAGCCAAATTACATGGATCAAAAGGAGTGCCTTAGCAAACCAGATATTAAATCAATAATGTGAAAAAAACCCAATTCCATCATCAAGCTCAGTATCTGTTAAACACCTATAATTGAAATGCTCATTCACAAAAGTGCAAATATTAGCATGGTTAATGGACTGGATTACTTAAAATTATGCATTACTACTACATTTATTTTTACTTACTACTTCATTTTTAATTGTCCACAAGTTCTAGTTTTCCCTTTAAAATCTCGGGAATTTGTAAAAAGCTTTAACATTTTTAGTTACCTTGGAGAAGAAAGTCGTCTCCTTTCTGGTTCTCTTCGTTTTCTTTCTAATGATCGGCTTTTGGCTCTTCTACCAGGAGACAGTGTTCGAGAGGGAGATTTGCTCTGCTTAGATCGTCTATCATTTAAAAGTGGAGACCTACTTCTTCTTGATTTATCACGTGGTTTTGGAGACAAACTTCTTCTTTTAGGACTACGACCAGGTCTTCTACTGGGTGACCTATTTTCTTTCCCAGATGAAGCATCTTTAGACGGAGATTTAATTGGCTTCTTTTCTTTGTCAGTTTCAGACCGTTTTGATTTTCTTTCTTTGGACCGTGACCTTCTGTCTTTGGATTTACCTCTTAAATCAACTGGGGATCTGGATCTTTTACCTCGATCTCGACTTCTACTTTCATTTATAATGGGGGATTTTTTCCTATCTTTTGATTTACTTTTATCTTCAATTTTAACCTTATCATCAGTAGGAGACCTGGCCTTACCAACTTTCTCTTGAGATCGCCGTCTAAGGGTAGGGGATTTTGATTTTCTTGCTTGATCTTGAGACTTACTTCTTTTGGATGGGCTTTTAGATTTTTTCCTCTCCTTTGACTTGCTCCTAGTTGTTTTCTCTTTAACAATTTCAATACCCCCCTTGCTTTTCTTTTTATCAGACCTATGTCTAGTCCGTTCTTTGGATCTGCTTTTACTTCGTTTTTTTGTAGTATTTTTGTTGTCCATAAGTTCAAGTTTCCCCTTTGCACCTGAAGATCTAGTACTAGACCTATTTCCGTTTCTTGCCTTTTCATGAATCTCCCCCTCCTCTTCAGAGCCAGATTCATAACCTTGTAAAATGAGCCCCATACCAGATTGGACCTTTCCTTCCATTAACTCATTATCAAGTTCAGCCTTAATCAAGGCTCTCTGTTTTTCCAAGTCTTCTAGCAAAGCTAAATCATCAAGTTTAGTTCTTTTTGCTGGAGACATACCCTCTTTATCAGAAGCATCAATAACCTCTTTTCTTTTGTGTTTCTTATGTTTATGCTTATGTTTATGTTTTTTATCCTTGTCTTCTTCTGAGGAATGTTTATGTTTCTTATGTTTACTTCTGTGTTTATGCTTCTTTTTTTTGTGACGACTGTGCTTATTTTGAGATTGGTCTTCTGATATTTCTCCATTTTCTTCATTTATACTCTTTTCAGAATTAGCATCTTCCATCCTATAAATGTACAAAAAAATTTTTTAAATCATATCATTTATTAAGTATTCAAAGAGTCAAAACAAAATAACAGTAATGAGAAAATACATCTCAATGTAACACATGAAGTTAATCACTAAAATTTTTTCAGAACAGGTTCAGACATTTTATTTCAAAGAAGGTACATGGCAAGAATGGAATTGGATGGTGTTACAACTTTAATGTGTTTCTAATGGTTGAACTCACCAAAGTATTAGAGGAAATACCTAATGGAGTGAGCTTGCAAATTACAGGTTAGAGAAAAAGGGAAAGACAAACCAGGCACAACAAAATCTCATTATTCTTGATTTAGTTAAAACAGCCACTCAGTAACTTAATTTTTAAACCAATATTTCTCACACATTAACAACCAAAGGGGCCCATTTTCTTTTTTAATAAGACCTATTAACTATTAACATACACACTGGAAGACTCATCTCCTTCTCCACTTGAAATTTATAAAACTTGGGTGTCTTTACAATAAACCGTTTTGAGATTTCATCTTATATCCTTAAAAAAAGGAAAACACTCTAGAGCCAATACTGAGCTATATGCAAAATAAGCAATCAATGTGCACTGGTAGCTGATACTGACAATGGTGACAGTATAAACACATCCCCCAAAGTTAAATCTTCAGAGAACTAAACCAGAAGTTAGGACTCCAGGCTTGTAGTTGTCACATGACATTAGGTTGAACCACACAGAAGGGCCTTTTGTAAGTCAACAAGTTTAATATCAGTAATTTAATACAGTTCAACCCAATATTCATTCAGCAAGTGATTTAATCTCTCCGAATTTCAAATGAGGAGTCAGTTTCCCAAAATACATTCACGCAAACACATTTATGCCATGCAAAAAATAAACAATTAATTAAAGTGGGGTGATTCTGTGCTTAAATGCTTGGCTTATGCTGAGTTAAAGAGTTTATGATTCTAAATTATTTTATCAAGTCCTTGGTGTTTAATAATCCCAGGTTAAATACTTGTTCAAAAGCATTATTTAACTTTTCCTTTAAAAGTCACTCCATAATAAACCATCATATCCTAGAATATGAGACCAAAAGTGACCTTAAATTATCTAGATTCAAGCCATCATACTATTTTTGGAGGAAGCTATGCATTTTGTCAGGTCTTCGTATTATATACCCCTATACTTTTTTAGTAAGTTTATCCTTGCAAACTAAGAATCCATCAGTCTACTAACAACCTCTTTAAAAAAAAAACCTCACCAACCACAGGTAAGCATCAAGCCAAGTGGCAGGAAAACAGATGTACAAGCCAGGAGCAGTGGCTCATGCCTGTAATCCCAGCACTTTGTGAGGCTGAGGCGGGTGGATCACCTGAGGTCAGGAGTTTGAGACCAGCCTGACTAACATGGTGAAACTGTCTCTACTAAAAATACAAAAATTAGCCAGGTATAGCAGCGGGCACCTGTAGTATCAGCTACTCTGAAGGCTGAGGTCACAAAGAGCCAAGATCGCACCGTTGCATTCCAGTCTGGGTGACACAGTGAGACTTGATCTCAAAAAAAAAAAAAGAAAAAGAAAAAAGAAAACAGATGTACAAAACCAGTATTTGCCTCCCTCAAAGATAAAGTCCAGTGGAAAACAAAGTCACATGACGTAACCATAAAATACTGGAGAAGTGCAGTGATGAAGACTTGAATAGGGGAATTATGGAACACTGAAGGATCACCTAAACTCATTTTGAGAATGGTCAGGGATGGTGTTTTGCACATCACAGAAAGAATTTGTTAAGCAGGGACTTTAGGAGGAGAGAAGAATGTTTACTGACAAGGGACAGGGATTAAAAAATAAAGGTTAGTCCAGGCACAATGGCTCACACCTATAATCCCAGCACTATAAAAGGCCAAGGCGATAGGATCGCTTGAACCCAGGAGTTCAAATTGAGACAAGCCTGGGCAACATAGTGAGACTTCATCTCTACTAAAAATCAAAAAAATTAGCTAGGTGTGGCAGTGGAAACCTGTAGTCCCAGCTACTCAAGAGGCTGAGGTGAGAGGATTACTTGAGCCTGGGAGGTCAAGGCTGCAGTGAACCATGATCATGCCACTGCACTCCAGCCTGAGTAACGGAGCAAGACCTCGTCTTAAAAAAAAAAAAAGTTGGATAACACTGCCCTAGAGAATGAGAAAGGAATTAACAAGAAGGGGAAAAGGGGCATTTCAGATAGAGAACGAAGGTGACAAAAGGCAGTTACATATAGCAAACTTCAAGTACATCAGTGTTGTGAAAGACACTGAGGTTAAGATTCTAAGCAGGGGGAAAAAAAAAAGATTCTAAGTGGAGTCAGGCATGGTAGTACACACCTGTAGTCCCACCTACTCAGGAGGCTGAGGCTGAAGATCACTTGAGCCCAAGAGTTTGCAGTTGCAATGACCTATGATCACACCACTGCACTCCAGCCTAGGGAACAGAGAGAACTCTCCATCTATTATTTAAAAAAAAAAAAAAAAAAAAAGATTCCAAGAAGATACCAATTCCAGAAGATGACAAAATAGTATATGATTCTAAGAGCGGGTGGCTGAGCGAGAATTAAAGGTTCACTGAAGTCCCAGAGGCTCAGAAACTGCAGAAGTAGGTTGTCTAGCCAGGTCTCACAGTCTTGAATAAACTTGTTCGGAGAAAGAGTGGGGGAGAGAATGGTGGTATAATTGAGAAGTTATTAGTTGACGACGATGAGGGGAAGTGAAAAACGCATAGCCACTACAGGGTAGCTCACCCAAAGAACTTTGATTTTTAGCTGTCAGACGGCCAATTTCCATTTCCAGCTGGAAAAGATATTTAAGAGATGTGCAAGAGAAGCTATGTCCTCTAGTGAAAGTCAGGTTTTAATTTGGGTTAACTTCTCTCCAGTGGAGTATGAGAAGACACAGGACAAGTACAGTACTGTTTTCTGGACATTAATTTTTCTCAAAGACTTGGAAAAAGTACAGTATCTTGGTATTTAAAAAATACCATCAGGCCATGTGCAGTAGTTCACACTTATAACCCTAACACTTTGCGAGGCCAAGGTGGGAGGATTCCTTGAGCCTAGGAGTTCAAGACAAACTGGGCACCACAGTGAGACCCTATCTCTACAAAAAAATTTAAATTAGCTGGGTGTGGTAGCATGTTCTTATGGTCTCAGCTATTCAAAAGGCTAAGGTAGGATCACTTGACCCCAGGAGTTAAAGGCTGCAGTGAGTCATGATCATGCCACTGCACTCCAGCCTGGGCAACAAAGGAAGACCTATCTCAAAAATACAAACAGATAAAAACAACAATAAAAACAAAACACCATCATTGCTTTATTATGGAAAGGAAAGAAGTCACATAGATTTAAGTAAAAGATTCCAAGACATTTCAACTTTGTTCTTTATATGGGCTATAATCTCATCCCCTTTCCCCAGAAATCTCCCATCTCATAATTCAGGTCTTTTTTTCCTGAACCTTGACTTACGGGGGAAAACGTCCAAGAAAAAATGAGGTTTATTGAAGTTATGAAGCTAGGAGAATCTTTAAAGATTGAGAATGATCTTCAGGCATATAAAATCTACGTGCCCAAAATACAAAATTCTAGTCACTAAGCTCAAATTCAAAACTCCCTGAAGTTTTGAGTTTTAATTCAAGATTGTCCTTAAGACAAAGGATAGTTGAGTGGTTAAGCAGTCTCTGGAGCCAAACTGCCTGGGTTCAAATCCTGGTTCCATTACTTACTAGTTGTGTGGCCTTGGCAGGTGATCCTCAGGCATCTCATCCACAAAATGGAGAAAATAGTACCTACCTGAAGAGGTACTGTGAAGTTTACAAGGGTGACTAGATGTTAAATGCTTATGACAGTGCCTACCACAGACCAATTCCCCCCATAAATAAGCTATTATTGTATAGATGCTGGATAGTTATGTTTATTCACAAAAACCCAGTGGAGCTGAGAGGGCTGCTAATAAGAATGTTATTTTAAGGAATAACATCAAAGAGCATAGATTCTGGAGTCATACTACCTGGTTTAAATGCTGCCTCCAACATGACAAAGCTATCGTAATCTTACGCAAGTTTTTCTTCTGTTACTCAGTTTCCTCAATTGTAAAAAATGGGGAAATAGTACTGACAAATCATAGACTTAACGATAATTAAATGAGTTCATAGTATAAAAGGCTGTCACACTAAGTGTTCAAGTCTCTCCATTTGAGTTGAGACTTTGAAGTTCAAGGAGATTTAAGGGACTTGCCTAAGGTCACACATACAACAAGCCAGTGAGAAGGCTGGCATTCCAAGTCATTCAAAAGATCTTCCATTCACTTAAGATGCTTTAAAAAGTCAGATTATGTCACTACTCTTTGTGAAACTTTATTGCTTTCTACCTTATTCAGAGCAAAAGGTCCTATACCTACAGGCCCAACATCCCCAACGCTCTAAACCTAATACTCTTCTTCCACCATCACCCTGTTCCAGCCACACCATGTTCATTGAACAGGCAAACTCACATCTCAGGTTCATGGTACCTATTTCTCCTGCCAGGAATGTTTTCCCCCAATACATGCATTCCTGGCTACCTTTGACTACCTTAGGTCTCTGCTTAATCATCACTTTCTCAAACAAGTTTTCCTGATCGATCCATTTTTAAATGCAAACCCACACCACTGCACACATGTTCTCCTGTCCTTAACATTTTTCTCCAAAGCAATTGTTACCACTAATATAATTCTTGTTTGTCTCTCCCTACCATTATGTAAGCACTATATGAGCAGAATTTTCATTTTAGTTCACTGCTCTAAGGGCCTAGATTAATCTATAGCAGGTGCTCAATAAGTATTGTTTGTCTCAATGATATATATAGAACAATATAAGGCTGGGGTTGGTGGCTCACATCTGTAATCCCAGCACTTTGGGAGGCCAAGGCGGGTGATCACTTCAAGTCAGGAGTTCAAGACCAGCCTGGCCAACATGGTGAAACCCCATCTCTAGAAAAGTACAAAAAATTAGCCAGGCATAGTGGCAGATGCCTGTAATCCCAGCTATTCCAGAGGCTGAGGCAGGAGCACTTGAACCTGGGAGGCAGAGGTACAGTTAGCCAAGATCGCCCCATTGCACCCCAGCCTGGGTGACAGAGCAAGACTCCGTCTCAAAAACAACAACAACAACAAAACATAAAAGTTGTATAAAGCTGGTTTATACTATCTATTATAGACTCTCAGCACTTGAAAGTTACTATTTTGTTTTTGCTCAGTTTTATCTCTAGCACCTCACAGTACACATACATGGTAGGCACACACCTATTTTTGCATGTGTAATATTAAAAATGATTTATATTTCATCGACCCCCGCAAAGGAAAATCAGTTTTCTGAACCTATCTTTTCTAATGCTAACGACTTACAAAGTCTTAGGAGTTTCATTCAAAATTCTTAAGGGTTTACCCATAGAGGAATCAACTTCTATCAAAACAAAATCAAGCTCCTCCTAGAGCTTCAGGGAATCAGAAATACATCATGATGACCATTATCACTGTAGGAGAGTCATTCCCATTAGTGACTAGTTCCCACTATAAATTAATCAGTATTACCTCTAGAAATATTGAGTAGGTTCCTGCTAAAAATGCTACCAGCTCGAGATAATCAGGTTAACCTTAATTATAGCATTTTCTTATACAGGGGCTAGGCACACAATGAATCTTTCAGTTGCAGTTGATCTCTCAGTGTGAATATCATAGAAAGTAACAACTAAAGTCTGATCAGGTAAACCTGGAAAACTTGAAATACTGAGTATAATGTATTACATCCAATGGGCTTTTGCTAAAACAGCTAAATTAGGTTCAGTATCAATAACTCTCTTCTAAAGCTAAAGGAAATGGTCTTCTTGGACAGTTTATACTGACAATAAATATAGATTATATACATTCATTTATATAAATTTATGCTTTAACATTTACATTTTACAACTTAACATCCTACATTTAGCCAAGTGGATGCGTATACCAACCTGGTCTGCAACAGGTTTATCATAAAACAAATATTTATTGAGAACCTACTGAGTACTGAATAACATCTTTCGGATCACAGCATTTGGAAGCAAAGGTGAATGAGAAGTGCAAACAAGATGAGGGTGCTTAATAGCATCTGTTTATATGCTTTGTTTAGTTTTTATCCTTAAAAAAACAAAACAAAACAAAAAAAAAACCCAAGTCTTGAAGCACCCAGCACAATGAATGAAAATAATCATGGAATAACTTTAAAATAATATAGTCGCAGTCGGGCGCAGTGGCTCACTCCTGTAATCCCAGCACTTTGGGAGGCTGAGACAGGCAGATCACCTGAGGTTAGGAGTTCAAGACCAGGCTGACCAACAAGGCGAAATCCCGTATCTACTAAAAATTAAAAAATTAGCAGGGTGTGGTGGTGCATGCCTGTAATGTCTGCTACTTGGGAGAGAGAGACAGGAGAATCGCTTGAACCCAGGAGGCAGAGGTTGCAATGAGCTGAGATTGTGCCATTGCACTCCAGCCTGGGTGACATGCCGTCTCAAATAAAATAAATAAAATAAGTCACCAATCACCAACCACTAGTGTTATTGTAACTTCTTTTACATTTTTTTCCAAAGAATAGTCTTAGTGAATTTATTTGGTAGGCATTCAAAATACGCAGAGACAGAGAACTGACTGATTTAAATTTGTGTATGAATAAAACCGTTTTTAAGCTAGACAATTCTTAAAAAAATTTTTTTAGTGGTGAGCAAAGTGGACACCACTGCTACTTTACCAGAAAAGTAATAGTTTAGACCTATTTCTCTGACAAGTTAAAATGTACGCATTTTTTTTTAAGAAACTGGGTCTCACTATGTCGCTTGGGCTGGATTTGAACTCCTAGGCTCAAAAGATCCTCCCGCCTTGACTCCCTAGTACCTGCAGCACTTTGGGAGGCTGAGGCAGGAGGATCACTTGAACCCAGTAGTTCAAGAACAGCCTGGGCAACAGGGAAGACTCTGCCTCTACGAAAATATTTAAAAATTAGTTGGGCATGGTGAAGCATGCCTGTGGTCCCAGCTACTCTGAAGGCTGGGGCAGGAGGATCACTTGAGGTCAAGGTTATAACAAGCCATGATAGTGCCATCTGTTGACCTGGGTGACAAGAGCTTGTGCTTCAAAAATAAAATGAATAAAAAGAATTAATGTAGATATAAAAATCCGAATGGGTCCAAAAGTCTAGTCTTAAAACAAACCTTTCCTCTGGTGCCCCGTTTGCCAAAGCAGGTTTGAGAAATTAGGTTTCAATAAATCAGACATGTCACATCAAAAAATGGATCTTTCTGGGACAGTGGAAAAAAATAAAAATAATTTAAACTTGAAAAACAATTTAAGAAGAAGTAACATTGTATAGCGGGAGGCCAGACAGTGTAACAGTTAGCAGCAGGGCTTTAGAACCAGACTACCAGAGTTCAAATGGGTGTGCCACTTAGCGTGACCCTGAGCAAGTTACTTAATTTCTCTGTGCTTCAGTTTTATCCTCTCTAAAATAAGGAAAATAAAACTATCCACCTCAATAGGGTTGTTAAAAGAGCTAAAGCCTTCAGGGAGCTTAAAGGCTACTTTTTATATTTATTCTTTCTAAATTTTTCTATTTTGAATAGATTCCATGTAACTGTAAATTACTCAATGTCCTCTAAAGAACTGTTGTAGACACTATATTCAGGGACTTTGGTATCAAACTGTTATCTTCTTTGTTAAATACTTTCAAACTACTGAAAGTGAGACATATACAGACCAAATAATCCATTTACACCAAGTATTGTGTGGGGGAAGGGAAGGGAAACTAAATATTATGTCAGTGTTATTTATACAGGAGAGGCCTAAATATGTATTTTTTAAAATTATTAACTCTAATATTTGAATACTGTATGTGAATAAAATATGGCTGACTCACTCCTCAAAATGAATCTGAAACATCCCTAAAATCAAATAAATGGACATAATACTATAAAACTTTTCAGATTAGTAGAAAATGTAGCTGCATAGCATGAGATCTGCACTGTATTGGCTTAAACACTGTAGCTGTGCCACACAATGAACTGGTGAGAAACAGTAAGAGGCTAAAGCTAGTTTAAAACTTTAGAATCCATTTGTTCTCTGCTAAGTCAAATTGTAAAAATAATACAGCAGTTTTCAAAAGGCGTTAATAAAAAATTCCATTTCTCTGCCTAGCTGAATAAAGCAGATGACTGAGGAGCCCAAAACTGGATGCACAGCAATGAAGTGTCAGGCGGCAAAGATTTCTCCTATCGCTCAGTCACAAGTTGCTGGGAGACTATACTTTTTTCTAAGATGGCTGGAAACAGATCAGACAGTGCAGATGCAAAAAAAAAAAAAAAAAAAACAAAAACAAAAACAAAAAAACAGTAGCTATGCAAATATTGCTGTAAAATCCATTCTCTTTTAAGGTTCTTGAGTTTTCCTACCATTGACACGAAAAGCAAAATACTGCTTTTTTTAGTTAAGCAATGGTTGTTGGCCTTTGCAGCATAAACAAGTTTTTTTTTCATTTGGCCGCATGGATTCTTATATTAGCTTAACTATAGACATAAAGTGGTTTGGCAGTAGCTAGCAATTCCCACTACTCCTTCCACTTGTCCTCCTAAAGAATGGTTATAAATCCAGGCAAAAAAAAAAAAAAAAAAAAAAAAAAAAGCCAAGCCTAAAAACCAAAGACGCGATATTACTTTGCCGAAAGTTTGGAAGTTGGTTAAAAAGCT
>CAUYLG010016298.1:0-16957 GCA_963573385.1 Cacajao melanocephalus
GGTCAATTCTCTTTGATACTAACACTAGTTATAGTCACACTGGATAACTTGAACTATCAACATAATATCTGCCAAAACAGTCATGGTACTTTACTGGTATCCCACAGAGTTTCCTTCCTTGTGAGATATTCAGAACTCGCCGGCTAGTACCTGTGGACAAACTTACTCTATTCTTGCTTCTACATTCTATTAACACTCCAAAGTGGGGATTGTTAATCAGATTGGTCCTAGATATGGAGAGGAGATAATTAGAAGAGGGATCCCCTCACTTGACGTCAGGAGTTCTAGCCTGGGTAACATGGAGAAACCCCATCTCTACTAAAAATACAAAAAAATTCACTGGATGTGGTGGCGCAGACTTGTAATGCCAGCTACTTGGGAGGCTGAGGCAGGGGAGTCACTTGAGCTTAGGAGCAGTGAGCTGAGATCGCGCCACTGCACTCCAACCTGGACGACAGAGTGAGACTCCATCTAAAAATTTAAAAATAAATAAATAAATAAATAAAAGAGGGATTCTTGCATTTTAATTGCTAGGCAGCAACTTAGGCTCCCTGGCTTGTAATTATTAACTTTTCATGGAAGAATTAACAAGTTGGATGTAACCTTTCTTGGAATTGTCACCTAACTTTCTCTTTTTCTTTATGATTCTTGTGGCTTGGTTGTAAATGTACGCAACATTTGTATTGGCACTATCTGGGTCTCTCTACAGATACACAGGCAGAGTAGCAGACCCTTCTTAGGCCTCAAATATTAGCCACAACAATTCAGCATTTGATCAGAGTACTACATAGAGTTCTGCAGAACTATTCATATGAATAGTGATACATAATATTAATAGTGAACATTTCGCTGTTATTTCTTTTGATAACTTTTTTTAAAATTTTGGAAGGATGCATGGATAATCATAGGTTAAATTTGGAGAAATTATTGGTTTTCTTACTATACTATAATTGTAGTAGTCTACAAATTAAGGGATTTGCTATTTGTAATTGCAATATTCTTATAAGCTATTGTTATCAATTTTGGCCTAGACAATTTTGAGAAACAAAATTAAATAAAAAATAAATAAACTTGACCAACAATGAGAATTATCGTAATGACGAATGTGTATATATATATATATATATATATATATATATATGCATGTGTCTCTGTGAATTTTAAATTAAATTTGGCTAAATAAACCAACATTCTAGCAACAGCCTTAGCCTTAATATTTAAAAGACACTTAATGGGAATTTAGCAAAAAGCCCCAGCCATTGAGGACAATTTTATCAGATGCCCAAAATGTGGCCTTGAGGCTTATCTAAAAGCCGCTCAAAAAAATCTGATGAATAAGGCATATGAAGAACTTTCAATTGGGAAGATAAGAGATGAAGATAAACATCTGTGACTTAAGAAAGCAATGTCAGCTACTATGGAAGGATCAAGGAAAGTGACACTCATGTAAAGAAAAGGCAATTTGAATGTGAAGACAATGGGGTTGTCATCACCTCATGTGAAAGTTAGCCACCTACTAGCAATGGTCTGGAAGCAGCAAAACAAATCATAATCAACAAATGTGCAAAAGTAAATGTTGTTTTAGTAACTATTTGTGCTGTTTTCTCCCATCGGTTGTCCAAGGTGTTTTAGCTTCAGATTAGGATAATTCATGACAACATGGTGGCAGTTAGGGATAGGGGAGAATATGCCCAGACTAGGAGGTTCAGAGCTGAGGATTCTGATTTTATTGAAGGGCTAGGCTTCAAGATGGATGGTCAGTAGCTTTGTAAACAGTATTATTCAAATGCAGATAGTAAGTTTAGTTGTGATTTGCAAGCATTTGATATATAAAGAGGTTTGACTCTGTAGGACACCCAAAACAAGAGTAAGCTAAATGTAGCAGTATTTTGTATAAGTCAGGGGACGGGACCTCTACTGAAAAGTACATTTCAAGAGCATATAGGAGAAAGTTTCACTCATTTAAAAAAGGTGCTTTGTTAGAATTAGGTAGAGTGATGGGTTTCCAGTGACATAAGGTAGGATTGGCCAAAATATCCATTTTCAGTAAGAATCTGAAACCAGTGGGACTGAAGCAATGGAAATCTAAACGTCAAACCAAGGTACAGAGATTTAGCCAACATGGCAAGGGGTAATGAAAAGACCTGCAATTCATGGCCAGGTGTGGTGGCTCATGCTTGTAGTCCCAGCGTTTTGGGAAACCAAGATGGGCAGATCACTAGAGGCCAGGAATTTGAGAACAGACGGATCAACATCGTGAAACCAGGTCTCTACTAAAAATACAAAAATTGGCTGGGAGTGGTGGTGCATGCCCATGGTTCCAGCAACTGGAGGCTGAGGTGGGAGAAATGCTTGGACCCGGAGGTGGAGGTTGCAGGGAGCTGATATGGTACTGCTGCACACCAGCCTGGACCACAGAGAGACTCTGAAAACAATAAAGTATAATTATTGGGTATATGTATATCTAGAGTTTACCCTAATCATACCAGATACTAAGCCTGTTCCATAGCTACTTAGCAAATTATAAAAGTGACCAGTGAGTGGAGCAAGAGTTGGGAGTTGTAGCTGATCTTACATAGCCTATACTCGAAAGCATTTTCTTTCCTAAAAAAGGAGCTGCCCAGATTCACTTAACTCTTACTAGCCTTTGCACATATGATTCCTCATGACCAGAATGCCTGCCTCATACTTCACACGCCCTACTCTCCCCACTTAATTTGTGTGAAGTCCCCCTCCTAGATATTCCTAGCTCTCTTTTGTTCACATTTATTGAGCACCTATTTTGTGCCAAGTACTAGGTGCTTGGGTTACATCTGTGAACAAAAGTTCTGACCTTAGCATCTGTCTCATTAGATCCTGGTGTTATAATAGTCTCATTAGATCATAAAGTATCTACTTTGCTCATCTAGTTCTGATGTTTGGCTCTGTGAGAAAAGAATCCATCCAATTATGTGAAAGTATTATTCCTGAAGCCCAGCATAGTTTTTGGCATGTCCTAGGCATTCAGAAAGTGCTTGGTGGAATTTTAAAAAAATCTCATTATTTCTTATCCATTTTTTTCTTTGTTTACTACACAGTTGCATCTATCAAAATCCTATCTGGGAAGCTGTGTCTAACATATGCAAATAATTATAGTGCAAATCTCAACAGAAGCTCCTACAGTTTTGTCAAGTTCCCCTTGACCATCTCTCAGCTTTCTGGCAAAAAAAAAAAAGTCTTCCATCATCTCATATATATTTTCTAGAGTTAGGAAGAGTCCAGACTGACTCATTTGAATTAAGTCTTCCCTTTTTGTCCTGGTTGGCTTCTGTGAGTTTGGGAAGCTTACTTAACATTTTTTGAGACTTGCTGTCTTCATTTGCAAAACAAGAATGACTATGGTGACCTCCATAATTATGCAAACAGTAAAAAAAATAGGAGGGGAGCATATCTCGCACAGTCGTGTGTCTGACATATAGTAGAAGCTCTGTAAATGTTAGTTTCTTCCTTCTCCCAAGAGAGTGGCTTTCCTTTATGGAAAGATTATGGAAAGCTATATGAGAATGTCAAATTTTGGTGAGAACGTTAAATGAAGACATATTAAGGTACAGATTTTAGGTCTCCCTTAGCTGAGCTTTAATTATTCAAAGGACCAAACAGGAGTAACTTGAGGTAAATGCATCATTTAAAAAAATTACCGACTTAATCTACAGAGGCTCTTTCACTTGCTGGAGGCCTGTAATTAAGACTTGTCTGAATAAGCACTAGTATTTTAATCGAGGTATAAGAGGAAGAAGATGAAATGCAGGGAAGATGGAGCTTCCAGCTTTCCTCAGAATGAAAGATCGCTCACTTTAGAGAACAGAGTGAGCCTTCAAAAACTGCTTACAATGGAAAAATTTTAACATTTCCTTTTAACTACACAAGTAACATCAATGTGCTAATTATTCTAAAATGAGCTCAGAATTTGCTGTATGGTTACACTTTATGAAATACTTGAGCTCCATTACACCAAGAAATAAAATGCTGCAAATTCATTTCTGTTAATTCATGCATAATTGAAGCAAGAGTTGATGTGAAGCCTCTAGAATATGCACATTCTGGTTTCTTTGTTCTCACTGCCATTATAGTTAAAAGTTTACAACAACAAAAAGGGGTAAATACATTAGACTCATAACTTTTATGAACTGTTTAAATGCATAATGAAGATGATTCATAAAAGTCTCTAATTGTATAAGCACATCACTCAATATGGATTGTAAAATATCTTGTTTACTTTTTATATAAACCTACTATAGATAAAGGAATATTGCAAACATAGTATGTATTTTGTGCAGAATGGAGATTGGATCTACTTTTAAGGAAAGTGGTCCCATGTCATTGAGGCCAATTTTTCTTCAATTACTTTTTAACCAAAATCAGAAAAATCATTCTGGTAACATCTTGGTGAAAATGAATGAGAGTCATGTTTAGCTGAACTTTTTAGTTAAAGCTTTAAGCTAAACCACATTTATAAAAATAGCTAAAAGAGAGGTTTTACAATGTCTTCATCACAAAGAAATGATAAATGTTCAAGGCAATGGATAGCCTGATTACCCTGATTTGATCATTACACAATTTATATATGCATTGAAACATCACTTTGTACCCATATAGATGTGCAGTGATTACATATCAATCATAAGTTTAAAAAATTTCTGCTTTCAAAATCTTGTTAAAATGTTTGAATCAAGCCCCTGCTGCCCCTAGTCCTTACCTCACAGGTAAATGTAACATACTACTATGATTAGATCGTTATTTGTCTTGCTAGGGATTTTGTGTGACAATGAGAAAGTCACAATAGCTATTATCTAATGATCAGGTAGTTTAGGCCAAACATATTTGCAATTGCCTGTTCTCCTGTATGCCTCTCCACCCCCACTCCTCCACCTTCTACGTAGTGATCCAGGAATAAGCTTCTTCAGGCATATGTCAGGCACTGGCGGCACTCAGAACTGTTCATGAATGAATTTTTTGAGTTCATTTGTGAGGAATTTACAGTAAACATCTAAAATCCTCTGCAAACTCTTTGTGACAGCATTAACTAACAAAGTCTAAGTCATCTAGTCATTGTAACACTGAGGAGAAATAAGAGGACTGGGTTCCATGCCAGGTCTTCAAGATCTAACCTGAGTCCTTTCCAGTGTTCAAACTGTGCTACAACTCCATCTGCCCGAACAGGGTCACTAGTCTGGATTGCAGGAAACTACAAAATATACCGGGGATGAGAGGGTTCCATGGACTTGCACCAACCTCTGAAAGATATGTGTCTGTCCAGATTAAGGTAATTTTTGGTTTGCTTGCAAATTGTTTTTTGGCAAGTATCTTTGGTTAGCTAAGGTTGTGGTTAGTTACATTCTCATTAATCGGTGTTTTCTCCACTGCAATAATGCTTGATATTTGAGATTCTATAGACTAGGGGAAACTCTGGGGCTTACAGGTTAACATCAATTTTGAGAATCAGCCCAGCCTAATATAATTGGGATGAATGGGGTTCTTCCCAATTAACCACAACACAGATGACTTAAATTAAAGTTGGTGGTTATAAAAGCCATGCCTAGAGAGGAAAAAAAGAAAGTCCATTAATTTTTGTACAGGCAAAGGGAAAACTGCCCACTAGTCCTCTGAAGGTTCACTGAAAATCAACTGACAAAAAGTAGATTTTTAGGAGAATAGTCGTACAAATGTATTAGCATGCACAAGGGGAAAATCCTAGTGTGATTACGCCACTACCCAATGAATTACAGGTCCTTATATACCATTTTCCTAGAAGAAGGAAAGATTGGGAAGGGTAGATGATTTCAAGGGGTTAGTAAGTTATTTTTAGGATTATTCAATGGATTTGAAAAACATACAATGGCCTGGCACAAAGTCTGTTGGGCCCCCAGAATAGTTTGTGACAAAAGGCTGCCCAAGTACATTGACAGGCTTCAGTTTTTCTTCTCGTGATGTGAGATTCAGTTAATGAAAACTAAGAAAGGGGAAGTAACAGTTTTCTTCTTGGGTGGTCTGAACCTTAGGCAGATTTGAAAACTTTATAGAATGATTTCATCCAGTGCTTTGGAAGAGAGAGGACGGAGCTGGGAAAGGTCACAGAGACCTTGAGAGGCTGTTCTTCAGTTCAGCAAGTGGAAGCGCCGTATTTTGGGGTACAAGTTTTTGATCCCCAATACCTTCTTCACTAAACCCAAATGTTTTGGAGGGCAACATGTTCTGGAAGAAACTGTGTAAGTTTGGGAGTCAGATAAAATTAGGTTGTAATCCTGGTGTACCCATTTATGAACTGCATAACTTTGAGACAGTTACTCAATCCTGCTCAACCTGTTTTCTTTTTTGTATAATGGGGACTCATACCTCATTTCTGAAGTTGGGATAAGGAGTATTACACATGAATATGATATATTTGAAGTACCTAAACTACAGGTTTTTGTCTTTAAACTCTGACTTTTTGCACATATAGGTTGTCTGAATTATTGTTGGAACTTACAGAATTATCATCATTTGAGGTTATAGTCATCAGACCTTCACAATAAACTAAATATCGTTTTGGGAGGAATTATGCGTAGTTAAAATATTTGTAGCTTGCATCATCAGTGGTAGTTACCAAGACTGTGAGAGATGAAGATATATATATATCTCCATCTTGTGACACCTAGAGCCAGCTAATATGCCCCTAGGGAGAATGTTAAATGGCTATGATTTCCTTGTGCCTTGGAGTTACAACTGAGCCTAAATTGTAGCTGTAGAAACAGAAGAGCTGGAAACAGAAGCCAGCAGCACAGCATTCTCTTCCCAAGGCCCTCTGTTCTGGAAGTCTGAAGGCCCTGGAGTGGTGCTTTAAGCCACATTTGACTAAGAAAAGTGGATATAAATTGTGAATTATAACATTGAAGGCTTTTATTGTTTGAATCCTTTTCTTATTTGAAGGCTTTTATTAAAATTAAAAAAACACAATTTTCAGCTAATTAATGGATTAGTTTATCATTCTGAAAACAATATAAACATGTGTATATAAAAATCTCCATAAATTTATTCTCCATGTTCTTATTGCTTTTAAGCACATAAATACATAAAAGTGCCTATATTGCATCTCTCCACTTCAAACTTAGATTGCAATACTTATACAATGGTAAAAGTTGGATGTATACCTTTCTAGAGGTGTAGATAATGGAATACACACACACACACAACACACACACACACACACACACACACACACACACATAAAGACACAGAGAAATAGAGGGGTCATTCGACATATATTATTCTTTCATGAGTTTTGCTTCATACTACATGTGGACAAATTAATACATAATGGCATTTTCATTCTTTTTATTGGCTATATAGTATTCTTTGCACAGATGCATTATGAATAATTTAAACATTCTTTCTCTGATATACATGCAGACTTGACATTGTTTGTTATTTTGGCTAAGTCCAACTCTCCTGTGGCTATTCTTTTTATGCCTTTGCATGCATTCTGGGGAAAGACTGTTTGAAGTAGTTACTAGTTAAAGGTTATGTACAAATTGCCTTCTAAAAATGCATTTTTCATAGACAATACATGTCTTCTCATTCTTACCAGCTCTAGATGTTTTGTTTTTGAAATTGTCAGTCTGACAATTAAAATGGTATTTAATTTTATTAAGATTTGCATTTTTCTAATTACTAGTGAGCTTGAGTATATTTAATATCTTTATGTCCTGGAAATGAGTCTGTTGTCAACTGAGCTCTCCTCTGATCCATCCCCACACTCGTGATTTCAGCCAGACATATGAAAACCAGTTCCCCTGATTACAAGACAACAGAGAAGTGTGTGGCCTGGTGTGTGTGTTTGTGTGTGTGTGTGTGTGTGTGTGTGCATGTGTGTAACAACTATTGCAGATAAGCAAGGCCACGTTGACATTTTCCTGATTTTTGCAAAAGCACATTTTTGTCTAAATCAAACTAAATGCATCCTGAGTCATTTTTTTCTTTCTAATTTGGAAATATTTTAGAATTTCTCAAAAAATCATAAAATAGTTTAGAAATTATTTTAGAATTTCTCATAAATGCCATTCAAATTCCTAAAGAATGTGGAGAAAGCTATAGTATAAAACAAGAACTTAGAATCTCTAGTTTACAGAGTTTTGAACATGAAACCACGCCTAGTTCTCAATTCTAAAAAACAGCCCTTGACTCAGTCAGCTAACAGACATTAAGCATTTGTGACATGCCACAGTAGGTTAGTATGGAGATTCAGAAATGAAGGCTATATTCCCTACCTTCCTGGAGCCCTCAAGGGGAGAAGGAGGTGAAAAGTAGAGATAAGCATAATACAGTGTCTGAGTGCTATAAATATTGAGTGCAGTGGGGACTCAGGGAAGGGCAGTGTTTGGGACCTGCTGCCTGCTTTATTGTCTCTTGTACAGGAGGAAAAATAATTTTCTCCTGTGACAAGAGAATAAAACCTCAGGACCTTCCAAATTTACTATGCCAAGGGGGAAATTTAAACCTTGAAAATGGATTCGCATAACACAGCTGTTTTTCTTCTCTGGTGCGTGACTACGGCTTACTGACCTTTGCGTTGAGACATCACATCTGCTCCCTGTTCTTCATTCAAACCTAGACTAGATGACATGAAGACAGAGACCCTTGTGACTGTTACCCCTTTATGAGAGAATGTTAAGCAAGCCCTTTAGAGTGTAATCAATAGTAGCCAATCAAATCTTATATCTGTATGTCTGCCTTTGTATGGAAAATGTGATAGTTCTGTTCAGCCCCTCCATTTTTGCTTATAGAAACAGTCCTCATTTCCCCCCACATAGGAGCACTGAGCACCATTCTTTGCTGTAATTCTGCTCCCTGGACAGCTGCCCTTACCTTTGGGCTTGAGTAAACTCTTTTAGCAGGATGCTGGCCTTTTGACTGTTTTATGTTGGCATTCGCTACCCTTCATAGTTCTTAGTTGGGACAAATCTCTGTAACAAAAGAAAGATTCACAAGAGAAAAACAAATAGAAGTTTAATAACATGTATATCTTATGTATACATAAAAGATATCCAGGGAAAATGAGTAAATCTCAAAGAATTGGCTTGAGTTTAGGCTTAAATGCCATCTTCTGCTGAAACAATAGGAGTGTTCGGGTAAAGAACAGTAATGGAAAGATGACCATAGAAGCAGAGGAAGCAGGATTAGATTTGTTACGCAGATCTGTCCATGCCTTCTCTATGGATGGGAGTTTCTAGTGACTGAGAGTTATCCTTCTCTCCCTGGTACAGAGTATAAGACATTCTTACAAATAGATGTTTTCTTCATAGATATAAATTTCTCTTGTGAAAGGACAACTTTCACTGTTTTCAGAGCTTCTTTTATCTTTGCTGTTGCCCAAATTAATCAGCTCAAAATAATCCTTATGCTAAAGAGGCATATTTTGGAAAGGCATATTCTGGTCTCCTACAGTCATATTTTGTTGTGGCATATACTAAACACCACTACTACTCGTAACAGCTCATATGCTGAACACCACTATGCAATAACAGCTCATATACCAAATACCACTACTCCGCAACTGCTGTAAAATTCTGTCTAGAAATAAATGTGCTTTTTGTGGGTGCATGTGTGTGTGCTTGTGTGTATGTGTTTGCATGTACTAAATATTTATTGAATTTGCTGATCTACAAAATATGCGAGCAACTTCCATTCAACAATTTTAATAAGATTGCATCATATCAAAAGCCAGAGAATAAGGAGATAGATTACCCACTACACTGTAATTCAACTACAGAACTACAGAAGTAGAGGGTATTCATAAAGGCTAAAGTTCCACATTTGCAAATGAGGTGCTACAACCAACAAAAAAGTTAATGCTTTTTCAGATGCCAGCAGTCACAAAGGTGAAGGTGCAGGAAACAGAATAGAGAGATTATTAGGAGCAGAACAAGAAAGCAGACATTAAGATAGAATGAATCGCCAAAGCTGATAACACTTGAAGCCCCTGATTTCAATTTTAACGATTCCTGGCATGGTTAAAAATAGTTGACATACTGTTCGTCTATTATATTTGTGTTTTCCTGCTGCCTTCACTCTTTGAGATGGAGCTACGTGTTTTAAAAAGAAAAATGCATTTTTTTTTTTGCTTTATTTTGAAGAAAATAAGTTAAAAGTGCTGAAATTTTTGCAAAAACTTGTCCTTGGTCAGTTTTGCAAACTCAAGTGTTCCCCATAATTCAAGTAAACAAAGAGAACACCTTCACTGGCATTTTTTTTTCTTCTGTCGCACTCATTCCAGTAACATCCTGGTCCTTGTTTTCCCGAATATCTTCCCAGAAACCCACTGTTTCTTCTTATTACTGGTCTATTTACTCTGCTTTATAAACCCCTTAAAGGAGCTTTGAACACTCTGAAGAACTGAATAACACATCTCAGAGGAAAGGTTTAGACTAAATTGACTACTGCAAATAGTTTGCACAGAAAAATAATGTTTGGAAAAATAGATTGGGGTCTCAGTACTGGGGCATGGAATGTTTGGTTGTGGAGTTTGGAGCTTATTGAATAGGCCTCAGGGATCCATATTTAAAAAGTAATGCTTTGGTGAGATTAATCAGATGTAAACCTAGAGAATGACTGTAGGATGGGGATAGGAGAAGATGCTGAAGACAGAGACTATCACAGCAATACATGTTATAGAAATATTAGATAAAACAGAAATATTGCAGAAATACTACTGCAGAAATAGTAGTGTGAGTTGCAAATTCATATTTGAAACATTGTAGAAATGGAAGATTAAGTACCTACGTATAGTCATCGTTCAATCATTGAGTTTTTTATTTGACATTTGTGTTGCATGATTTGAGAAGATTCAAAGATGTATCAAGCCTCTTTTACCCTGCAACAGCTTCTATAACTAATTGCAACTTTTGTATAAAATTTATTCAAGCACAACCTGCTGAAGAAAGCCTTCTCTGATTCCATGCAACTTTGAGACTGATGCTTAGCTCGATGCTTCCAGAGTCTTAGTGGTTTCTATGATCAAGTGCTCTTCACACTGTAATCATGATCTCTTTATATGCATACTATCCACTTTACACTGTGAGGCCCTTGAAGGAAGGAACCATGTCTCATTCATGTAGGTACCTCCAAGAAAAGTAGTGTAGTACCTGCGACAGAGGGAGAGTCAGCATTAGCCAAGGGAATGACGGCTGCAAGAATGGGAAGAAACACAATTCTGGTACAAAGTGTAATCAATACCACTGGGTAAAAAAAGTATAATTGCTTGTGTAAGAGCTGGACAAATATTAGAAAATCAGAAGAATGGTAACTTTTCTGGTAAGAAATTGAGTTCATTTAATTACATGTTGCATGTGAAAAGGTATTTTCTGTCTGGTAAGAATATAAAGAAATCAAGTCAAAAACACAGCACGATCAAGGACCAAAAGCTCTACACAGATTTGGAGAAGGAAGATTAGGTATTAGGTTTAAAGAGAGAAGAAAGGGCCTTCATAAGGGAACAAAGGAGCAGCATTAAAAATCAAAGAGATTAAATATATGTTGAATACAATATAAATTGGGCTATAAATTTCAGTTTGGAGACAGAGCCATCAGAAGATTCTGGAGGCCACTTTTTTTCTTTTTTGAGATGGAGTTTTGCTGTTGTCACCCACGCTGGAGTGCAGTGGTACAATATCAGCTCACTCTAACCTCCAACCCCCGGGTTCAAGCAATTCTCCTGCCTCAACCTCCTGAGTAGCTGGGACTACAGGCACCTGCCACCACTCCAAGCTAATTTTTGTATTTTTAGTAGAAACAAGGTTTCACCATGTTGGCCAGGCTGGTCTCAAACTCCTGATCTCTGGTGATCTACCCACCCCGGCCTCCCAAAGTGCAGGGATTACAGGCATAAGCCACTGCGCCCAGTCCTGGAGGCCAACTTCTGTGCAGTATTGATCCTATGGTTCTGGGTACACTTGCTGCTCAAAATGATATAGGAACCAGGGCTTGAAGTGTCAATGTAGCAATCTAGAGAGAAGCTAGGGTTGTAGAATTTGCTTTTCAGTGGACAATCCCAGATGTATTTATAGATGCCATTCAGTTTTTAATTCTCTAATGCAACATTTTTAAATGTTTATTGGCTATAACCATGTGAGAAACTGAATTGGCATTAATAAATTTTTGCTAAATAAATGCTAGATGCTTTGAACATTACAAAAGTAAGATAGATGCTCTATAAAAATTCTAAGTAAAATATGAAGATTTAGAGGATCAGTTACAACACCATGAAAAGGCATCAGTTGATTTTATCCTGAAAGATAAATAAAATCCTAGAAGATAGAATTTGGGGAAAAAACTTTGTGAAAGAGAAATCTAGACATCAGGAAATACAGAAATAGACATTTTACATTAGAAAATTATACATATTTCTAACAAAATGGTAGGAGCTCTGTTTGGTAAAAGAGTAGGACATGTGTGTAACCTCAATTAAAATGAAGGTTTTACTGGTGAGATACTCTCGCTTCATACCAAGTGAAAGGACAATGCAGTTCAAAGTTGTATAAATGTACGTAAGTAAGCAGTCTCATTTCCTGTTAGTCATTCTGCACATATTTATGAAAATGCCCTTAGAGAATTTACACGTCTTCCATAGCTCCTCATCTGCTTTTCATGCTGAGCCTCCGTTTTATTCACAAAGATCATGATAAAAAGCATCTAACGGAACTGAAAGTCAATAAATCTGGAAAGATCCTTGGACCACGTAGAGAAACCAGCAGCCAGCCAGGCTTTCATTCTGCTTAACAATGTGACTTTGGAGATACCTGAAAAGAGCATTTTGAATATTAATTTCTCCATATGTTAAAATAGTATTGAGCTAAATGATAGCTTCAATTCTTTCTGGCCCTGAATAGTTGTAAGTTTATTTCTGCTTTTTGTTCACTTTCGGTTAAACACACAGAAAGAAAGTACCTGATCTGGGCAAAACAGTACCTTTGGATGATGTTTAGTTTCCCCCAGGCGATTCATATAACTACGTAATGGGTGATTTAAAAACTCAAATAGGCTGGGCATGCTGGCTTACGGCTGTAAACCCTGCACTTTGGGAAGCCAAGGAGGGTGGATCACTTGCAGTCAGGAGTTCAAGACCACCCTGGCCAACATAGTGAAACCCCATCTCTACCAAAATAAAAAAAAATTAGCTGAGTGTGGTGGGAGGCACCTGTAATCTCAGCTACTTGGGAGGCTGAGGCAAGAGAATTGCTTGAACCCAGGAGGCAGAGGTTCCAGTGAGTTGAAATTGTGCCACTGCCCTCCAGTCTGGATGACAGAGTGAGACTCCCTCTCAAAAAAACAAAAAACAAAACAAAAAAATCTGAAGTAAACCATGATAAAAACAAGTGATACTAACATCCTATAATTCTATAGATTGAGTAATGACACAGTAACAAACTCTATTGCAGAACTGGGCAGGAGTTCCTCTCCTTGGGAAAATTAAATCAACCCAAGTCATCAGATCTTTAATTTCCATTTTAAAGTGAGAAAATACCCAAGCAATCATCTAAAAATATAATTACAGGGAGAAATAAATAAGGCAGTGTGTGTGTGTGTGTGTGTGTGTGTGTGTGTATTTTAAATTACTCTTTTCAGAATAAATGACTTTAGGAAATTATTTTTGTGGAATGAGTTTCTCTGCTATTAAGGAGACTTCCCTCGATTGTATTCAAATTTAGATTAAAAAAAAAGATAAAAGTGCATATTCCAGTATTAAACTAAACTAATAAGCAATCAGAAGGAAAAATAGATTTCAGCTGTTATGCCCGTACAATGAATTTGATTGCCAAAGGTGATATCTTCAGGGTAGTTATTGTTACTTTTGCTTTCATTTTAAAAAAGAAAACTATAGATTTTTCTTCTAAGTTTGGACTTGCCAGCTAGTTCTACTGTTATTATTCAGAAGTGCATAAAGTCCCCACTAACTAATGCCAACTGACTGGGAAGCAAGTTGATAGATGCCTTCTTACTGGTGGGGACGTTCACTTAACATCTGCTGCTTGGACGTGCAAGCGGGTGCTTGGCAGGTGACAGCCTGCAATGGGTTCTCTCATGCTGTAAGCAAGCAGGCTGCAGAGCCAGAGTTTAGCTTCTGTTTAGCTGTTTCCCAGCATAATGTGTGCAAAACACAAGTGATGGAATTGATGCACAGTCCTGTGTATTCCTACACCTCTGCATTATGTGAATAAGGAACATGGAACAAAATGGTAACATTAAGGGTATGTCAAATTATTTAGCAGAAATCTGTTCCTTTTTCCTTTGCAGTCAAACCCGCACCATTCCCTCTCAGAAATAAATATAGAGGATTGTGTTAGATTTTGCCTTGAGGTTTATATTTGTCCCACAGAGAACAGAAGACTTCTTTAAAAGACTGGGTGTGCAGAGTTGAGGACATTAGCCTTTCTCTCAGGCATTATGAGATGTCAGCCTGAATCTGCAGCTCAGACTTCACAATATCAAGCATCTGCATATTTCTTGGAATACTGAAAGTAGCAACTTTCTGAAAGTTATTTCAAATATAGATAGTTTATTTGAAAATAATTCTTGGATCCAAATCCACTGATTGGTAACAAGGTTAACCCAAACTGTGTGCATCCAGATATTCCAGTGACAAATATCCATTATTCACTCATTCATATATTCACTGCACAAATATTTGTTAAACACCTGGTACAACGGAAAAATTGACAGAAAGTCCCACTTTTGTGACGTTTATATTCTAGTAGATCCTTGCCATTTTAGCATTTTTGTAATTTAAAAAAATTTTATAGAGTTGTTGATATGATTTGGATTTGCATTCCCACCGAAATCTCATCTTTAATTGTACTCCCATAATTCCCACATGTTATGGGAGGGATCCAGTGGGAGATAATTAAATCATGGGGTCAGTTTCCCCAATACTGTTCTTGTGGTGGTGAATAAATCTCATAACATCTGATGGTTTTATCAGGGGGTTCTGCTTTTGCATCTTCCTCATTTTTCTCTTGCTGCCACCATGACTGTGAGGCTTCCCAGGCATGTGGAATTGTAAGTTCAATTAAACTTCTTTTCCTTCCCAGTCTTAGGTATGTCTTTACCAGCTATGTGAAACAGACTAATGCAGTTGTATACCTACACACACACACGCACACACAGGCACACATATACATAGTGTTTTTATCAGATAGGGTCTTAAGAAGAAGAAATAACAGAAATAGGCGGAATAAAAAAAAAACTGAATACAGTTTGTTTAAACTAAAAACAAATTACTGAAAGGGTATTGAGTAGTTCAGAAAATTGCAGAGAATGCTAGGTAACCAGGTTTAGATACAAGGCAGGAGTATAGAACCATGGCCAATAAATAGTACAGCCTGTAAGGGAAGACTGTGCCATCACTATTGACGAACAAAGGAAGTTGTAGCTTCAACCCTGGAGACTAGATGTTGCCATTGAAAATCATAAGCTCTTGCACTTGGGGTTTCAAAGCTATTGCCTCCACTCTGCCTGTTTCTGAGGATCACAGACTATGATGCAAATTTCAAGGAGGCAAGTTTGATTGGTTGCGCCTGGTCTGACTGAACTAAACATTGAGTCCTAGTGAAATACACGTTGCATTTAGTCAAATTCAACAGTTGTGAAAAAAGTAGCTGCCTGCACCCTCATCCCCACTTTACTGTAGCTTCATGAGACAGGACATGTTTGATTTTACCTCTGTCATCTCAGTTTCTAGCATAACACAGGCCCCAAGGCAGATGTTCATTAAGTGTAGGAATGGAATCATTATTAGGTGTGGTGGTGAAGATAGCTTTATACTCACGCCACACATTGACATCTTTTTATTTTCTCTGAGGTTTGAGTTAGCTCCTAATGCTTTACGTAGGTTTCTAAAGGCGTATACTATGATGAGTCTTTGGTTTCCTCCAGATCATCTCAAGATTCAGGGGCCTTTGAGCTCCTTTGAGAGATGACTGACTCTTGAGTGGACCCAGGAAGAAATTTTTCATCCAGGGCAAGAAGTCCACAGAGAAAACAAGGCAGAGAGAGCAGAGCTGATGCTGCCAGAGCCCTGAAAGCTATCAACTCTTTCTGACTCTCTTCTGAGACCAAGCAACAAGTTTGGGTTCACACCATTCTTATAACTGTCTAGGATGGGTTATGCTGCCCTGAAAAACTCACCTTGAGATTCAGGGTGGCCTGCACCAGAAGAAAAGAATGGTGCAATATATTAGTGTCCCATATTCAAGGAGGCTCAGTTCTTGAAAGGTTCATTATTCAGAACAGACATTTAATCAGAGGGAGTTGAGTGTCAAGGTCAAACTCCTTGAGATGAGCCACTGTGAGAAGACTCTTCTACTTTTCAGGCTAATTTCATGTGTACCATAAATCTTGGAAAGTTAAAAAGAAGGTGGGATTTGCTAGGTATTCAATTTAGCAACGTTTTCTTACAACTTTAAGATTTTTTTTCCTGTACTATTAGAGAACTGTTT
Organism: Cacajao melanocephalus; assembly: GCA_963573385.1. Lineage (NCBI taxonomy): Eukaryota > Metazoa > Chordata > Mammalia > Primates > Pitheciidae > Cacajao > Cacajao melanocephalus. The sequence continues at coordinate 16,506 of CAUYLG010016298.1, forward strand.
TGAATCTTTTCGATTCTAATTACCATGAACACAGCTTGGAAGAAATTAACCAACAAAGTTCAGGAAGCAAAAAGTTTATAAGACAGAATTTAGTGCAGTTTATATATTTAAACAACAACAACAAATATATATATATATACTATATATAAAAATATATATATAGTATATATATAGTGTATATATATATATAATATATATAGTGTATATATATAATATATATAGTATATTATATATATATATACTATACATATAGTATAGCTGAGGATTAAAGAGGTTGCATATGTTTTCCAGGCCAGTGTAGCTAATGAATGACAGAATCAATATTTGATATATATATACTATACAAATATATATATATATATATATATACTGTCCTCCTGTGATGCACACTTCTCTCTTTCTACCTTCTAAATATAAAAAATCCCAGCTCTCATATAAAAATAGAAACACAC
>CAUYLG010016300.1:0-15263 GCA_963573385.1 Cacajao melanocephalus
TATTCACACTCTCTTTCATCGTCTTTTACTGATAGCGGCATTGTTTCCTGGGTATTTATTTTCATGATAATTTTCTGCTTACCTCTGAGCATACCACTGCTCTCCCTCCACCATCCCACCACCTTCCCCCACACACAAATGATTGCAGATTATTTGGGATTTGCAGTGCAAAGGAAATGAACACACATAATTTATTTTCTTTCCTTTCTTTCTCTTTCTTTTTTTTCTTTCTTTCTTTCCTTCCTTCCTTTTTCTTTTTCTTTCCTTCTTTCTTTGAATATTGCACAGCCCATTCATCCTTCTGTACAATTAGATAAATGAAAGATATCTTTGTTTTGGCTTGATCTGTAATTCCTTGCAGATTCATTATGTGCATGGCAACACGAAAAAACCATGATACTTTTGGGCAGCATCTGATCCGTCTGGAAATTCCTCCTGCTCTGATATGTGGTTGGGGAGAATGTGGGTGATGTGATCCAGATGCATGAGCTGCCCGTTGCCAGTAGTGCAGATGTGTTTTATACGCATATGCCCAGATGGTGACCCTCTGGCATTATTAATGTGTTCCAGATGCCAGGCTTCCTTCTTTGCATGTATGTGCCTCAATTTCACATATTTCATGTGTTTATTTATGAGGGATGGCATTCCTACATTTCATATATGGCAATTAATATTTAAAAGGAGGACTTTTAACTGCATTGGAAATTGATAAAGAATTTTTTTAATTGCTCTCATTTCAAAATGACTACCAACGTAATCATTGAATTCACAGAGCAAATTTCTGAACTTTCCCTTCATATATTGAGAAAATAGGGTGCTGGATTACATTTTAAAGATAGTTAAGAAATAAAATATTTGCATTCCTTATGCATTCTAATGATTTTTTGCCCTCTTTTCCTTTTTGATCTCCAAAGTCTATTTTTAAAAGTACCATGTCTGTACATTGAACATTGTTATTCACTATTAATTAAATCTAGGTATCAAGAGAAATTCAAGGTCTTCTAGAAATTGCTCATACTTATAGATCTATAGGAAGAGAACTGGTTTTATTAAAATATAATCCAGCTGTAGCTCCAAACTATCATGGATTGTAACTCCATGGATTAGAAGAAATGTATTAGTCTTATATTCTGGCTTAGGTCTAAAGTACAAAATATGAGGGCATAGTGATTCCACTGAATTAAAATGAACCAAATCAACTTTTTATTTTAAAAAAACAGTATTTTTATGAGGAAATGTGAAAAATGAGTCAAATTCTTAAAATAGAAAGATGAAAAATGCAAATGACAGACAATCAGACTTTGAAAGATGAAGTTCATGTCCATCTTCTTTTTTACTATCAGAAGTAATGAACTTTTAAGTCAGCAAATGTGTAATTTATGATAGAGAACTATCTGCAGAATGAGCTACAGAAAATAAATGACCGATACGCTGATGAGATATTTGTTAAGATGCTACATACTTTTTTTTTTTTTAAAGACAGAGTCTAATCCTGTCACCCTTTTAAGGTGCAATGGCATGATCTCAACTCACTGCAGCCTTGACCTCAAGGGCTCGGGTGGTCCTCCCACCTCAGCCTCCTAAGTAGCTGAGACTACAGACACATACCACCGTGCCTGGCTAATTTTTATAGAGACAGGGTTTGGCCATGGTGCCCAGGCTGGTCTCAAACTCCTGGGCTCAAGCAATCCATCCACCCCAGCCTCCCAAAGTGCTGGGATTATAGGCATGAGTCACCACACCTGGCCATCGTGCTGCACACTTAACAATCAATAGCAGAGGGTCAAAGTTGCTAATGCTGAACGCTTAAGTAAGCACATCTTGAGTCTTGGTTACTTAGCATGTCGTTTCGGGTCCTCTTGAAAACTATTCTACTTCCTTAAGTAAAGCCTGTTTTTCTATTTGTGTTTGTGTATTTATCTTAATTTCATAAAGGTGCTAACTCATTCATTTTCAACACCCACAAAATAGGATGGAAAATTAAAGCAGTTTTCTGATACACGGAGGCAAGAGTAAAGAGTATTTTCTTTTCCCTGAAAGTATTCCTTGAAGTTAAAAAAACAAAAAAGTAAGTTATAGGATTTGTTCCTGAACTCCTCAGATACTCACCTCAGACTTGCTCCGTATGTGTTTTTGTTCAAGTGCATATCAATGATAACAACTCTAGGGTTCTCTGAAAGAAGATTCAGAGCAATTCTAAGAAGACTTCAGATCATTTATGAGGATGAAGCAATCAAAGGAGAATGTTGAGCCTGGGAAATGTCTTCTTATCTGACATTGAAAGAAGAATGGCTGTGGACTTGCCCTCTCATGTATTTTTATTTATTTAACTTTTTTGAGACAGAGTTTAGCACTGTCGCCAGAGCTGGAATGTAGTGGCACGATCTCAGCTCACTGCAACCTCTGCCTCTCAGGTTCAAGCGATTCTCCTGCTTCAGCTTCCCGAGTAGCTGGGATTCAGGTGTCGCCACCACGCCTGGCTAATTTTTGTAATTTGTTTTTTTTTTTAAAGACACCTCTTAAAAAACAAACAATGATGGGCCAAGGCCCATGATACTGCCATCAGTTGTGTGTGTGGCACATTTTCACAAATCTCCATGGAAACGAAGGAAGAGAGAAAGCTTGCAGGGAATTTGTAAGAAAATATTTTGAGTGAAACAAAGGATAAACAAATTGATAATCTACTGCCTTTTCCTCAGAAGGAAAAAATTCCAACATTTGTAGATTCCTGTCAGAGAATATTTTACTCTCATTAACTATATTAAAAAAATGTGTTATTGCAAGGAAAAGGAAAAAGTAAATTCTGATCATATAAGCCTCTAGGAAGCATCGACGCTGCTGTGACCTATAGTGCAATCTCGTTTTAATGAGAAAAAGTCTGAAAAAGACTCTGGCAGCCTACACAGCCCAAATCAAGGCTCTCATAAGCAGACACTGCCACCTTCGGGGCCACTAGAAGATCAAATCCTTGGGCAAATTATAAAACAATACTCTTAGGAAATATGAAAATAATGAGTCATTCTACTTTTGAAATATATGGTGGTAAAACCACATTATATCTTTGTTTTATGGTTGTTTTACTGAAGTGTGTTTTTTAAAGTTATATCTTAGTAAAATTGTTTTTCTAACTTCATGGCCTTTTGGAAAGCAGTTTTGTTATATTTTTCTGTTTGTGATGGTCACGGAGGGACTATTTTACACATAAAAAAAGAAATAATAAAAGTCCTGGCTTCAGTAGTCAAAAAGACAAAACCTACTTGGTAAGAAAAACTTACTTCCTTCTTATTTAAAAATATATATTTGGCCAGGCGAGGTGGCTTACGCCTGTAATCCCAGAGCTTTGAGAGGCTGAGGTGGGTGGATTGGTTGAGCTTAGGAGTTAAAGACCAGTCTGGGTGACATGGCAAAACCCCGTCTCTACAAAAAATACAAAAATCAGCCAGGCATGGTGGTGTGCACCTGTAGTCCCAGCTACTTGGGAGGCTGAGGTGGGAGGATGGCTTGAGCCCAGGAGGTCAAGGCTGTAGTGAGCCAGGATCACTCCACTGTACTCTAGCCTGAGTGGCAGAGCAAGACCCTGTCTCAAAAAAAAAAAAAAAAGAAAAAAGAAAAAAAAAAGCGATCTATCTCTCTATCTATTTATCTACAGCTAGATAAGATATAGATAGATAGAGAGATAGATAAGATCTGTGTGTGTGTGTGTGTGTGTATATATATACAGATAGATAGATAGGGTCTTTAAACTTTCATTTTGGCTTTTGCCATGCCACACAAAAAGAAAATGAAGAGAAAGGTGTTGAAACTTATGGGGAATTTCTGCAGCAAAAAAGTATATAAGAGGAAGGTGGAAATACTCAATAAGTCAGTATTTCCCAAAAAAAGATCCTGCAGAATTCTAGTCTTAAGAGATCACACACATACACAATATCTTGGCGATTCATAATGTATAGATGTACATTAATATTAAAGGCTCAGAATTACAATAAAGAAATCAGCTTAACATTGGTTTTACTCACCCTTTTTTTCTTCCACAAAACCCTATTAAATTACTAAGAAAAAATTAAAAACATGCTTTGAGGAATATGGCCTTGAACTGGGGTTTCCTTACCTTCAATGTAACTCATTATAAAGATGTACGTTGTCAACTTGTTTTGAAATGTTTAAGGCATCCAGGAAGGAGTCTGATTTCCAGAAAGGGGTTTCATGGAGATCAAATCTCATCTGGAAGCTGATGACCTGTCCGAATGTCCCAAAGCCAACACCAGCAAGAGTGACACCCAGGTCCCACGCTTTGTTCCGAGCCTAGGAATCCTTTCACTTCCCTGTTCATACCCCAAGTTCCTGACCTTTTCTGCTTGAACTTTGCCCTTATCTCTTACATTGTCCTCACAAAAGTCTCTCAGGAGAGAAAACAGAATCACAGCATATTCAATACTCCTATGGTGTTAGCCCTTCTCTTTTGATTCATATTTACCACTTAAATTCTATCTCCTTTCAGCCTCTCCAGAAATAGTCCAACCAGATTCAGTTTATCCTCAAGTCCTGGGCTGGATTGTGTCCACACATTCATTCATTAAAGAAATATCACTGGTCCCCTAAGGCAAGGCAGGGCGTGTGCCAGGCACTGGGGCTGCAGCAGAACTCGGACGGAAGCAGACCTGACCTTGCAGAGATTGGCATCTAATGCCGATACCAATATACCAACAGGGGGACCTTGGGCTCAGAACAGGACCCAGGCAGATCCCAGGTGAGAAACCACGAATTACTCATTATTAACAATCAGTGAGAATGGAACTTAATTGTACATAGGCAATTATATTTTATATAAAACTTTAAACTGTATATCCTTGTTTTTTTCTTTTTTCTTTTTTTTTGAGAAGAAGTCTCACTCTTTTGCCCAGGCAAGAGTGCAGTGATGCAATCTCAGCTCACTGCCACCTCCACCTCCTGGGTTCAAGTGATTCTCGTGCCTCAGCCTCCTGAGTAGCTGGGATTACAGGCATCTGCCACCATGCCCAGCTATTTTTTGTATTTTTTTGTAGAGACGGGGTTTCGCCGTTCAAGACCTAGGCTGGTCTTGAACTCCTGGACTCAATTGATCCGCCTGTCTCAGCCTCCCAAAGTGTTGGGATTACAGGTGTGAGCCACCATGCCCGGCCTTGCATATCCTTTTTACTGGAGTGGTTATTGTTTCTTTTGCCATTTTAATAAATAATTATAATTTTACATGAAAAGCAAAGTTGCTTTTATAAAAGCTTGAGGATTTCTTATAGATTAACAGATTTTTATAGATAATAAAAACCAAATTTTCTTGATGGCCTTGGCATCTAACTTCAGTATCATAAGTGGAGATCAATAAGAAGTTTCTTCAAGTTGTAACTTGAAAGTGGTATAACTTGGTGTAACTTGAAACCTTTCAAATGCCAAGCAAGTGGTAGGTATTTATATGGAGAGAGACAAAAATTTGTTATGAGGAACATTTTTGGGTACAAATTCTTTTGATCTAAGGATGGTTGTTTTTTCAAGGTTTCCTCTGAATGGATTTGGGAGAAACAACTGATCTTGGATCACTATGGAGAAGAGCAAGGCTTCTGAGAATCAGAGCTCAGGAAACCTGACTCTTGCCTCTCTTTCTCTTTCTTGCTCTGTGTGAATATTCAGTTCCACCAATTCCAGCTTCTTCCTGTCACTGATTTTCAGATGAACTGGGCTCCTTTCCCAGGGACAGAGTCTGGCAGCTTTTGGGAGACATCAGCTACTCCCTCCCTCAAGGGCAGCGAGCTTGGGAACTAGGGGTGAGGGCTGCTCTGGAGGGATTGCCGGGTGAGGCAGATCTCCCAGGCTTTTGGATCAAGGTATAGTCAGGAGGCGGAGGAAATTTTCCACTAAACCTCAGGTTTGTAGCACTGGAACAAATCTTGGGGAAAAAGGCAAGGGAGGGATATAGACTAGAGGAGGTAGAGGAAGAAGTGTTCCAAGCTTTCGCCCAGAGTCTGCCCACCTCTATGAAAATGTGTTCATTATGCCCTGATAGCCTTCTCCACAGGCAGTTCTCCAAGCCCATTTTTGAATTCCTGATTAAAAAATAATGACCTAACTCCTGCCAATCCACCACTCTAGTTTCACCTTCTTTGATTCTTGAGAGCTTTCTTCTTTAAAATGCACATATTCCCCAGGATGAGTTATAGCTTAATTTAGGAGTGACAGCTCATAAGATCACGTGTCTAAAACCAAATTCCTGATTTTCCATCTCACTAAACAGGTACCAATGCCCACCCAGTTGCTCGAACTGAAACATGCTCTTTCTCCTACATGCCTTATGCTGTCTATCCCCGCTTCTTGTTAGTTTTTCCTCTAACACACATCTCTCTCTCTCTTTTTTTCTTGAGACAAGGTCTTGCCCTGTTGCCCAAGCTGGCATGATCATGGCTCACTGCAGCCTCAAGCGATCCTCCCACCTCAGCCTCCCACAGGTGCACACCACCACACCCAGCTAGTTTTTAAACATTTTGTGGAGATGGGGTCTCACTATGTTGCCCAGGTTGGTCTCAGACTCCTGAGCTCAACTGGTCCACCCACCTCGGCCTCCAGAAGTGCTGGAATTACAGGCATGAGCCACTGCAGCAGGCCTCTGAAAATATATTTTTAAAAATAAGTTGGCAGGGTAGGCACTGTGGCTTATGCCTGTAATCCCAGTACTTTGGGAGACTGATGTGGGTGGATCACCTGAGGTCAGGAGTTCGAGACTAGCCTGGCCAAGGTGGCGAAACCCCCATCTCTACTAAAAATACAAAAAATTAGCTGGGGTGTGGTGGCAGGTGCCTGTAATTCCAGCTACTCAGGAGGTTGAGGCAAGAGAATTGCTTGAATCCAGGAGGCAGAGGTTGCAGTGAGCCGAGATTGTGGCATTGCACTCCAGCCTGGGCAATAAGAACGAAACTTCGTCTCAAAATAAAAAATAAATAGATAAGTTGGCCTGAAATGAATCCAAATCCGTTTAGACAGTAAAAGATAAGACTTCATTTAGGACCAAGGAACTTTTCTAAACTTCACCTATCAAAGTATCTTCAGGGCAGCCATCTGTTGTTGAAATCCCAGCTGATGCACACAGCAAAAGGTTTAAGAAAAGATTCTGGATAAATTAAACAATGGTGATCCTTTTGAACTACGGTTATTGGAAGCAGCCCAGGCAGACACACACACACAAAATCCTTTTTAACCTTTTTGAACTTTGGGGCCAAATTGTCACTTTCACATCCAGATGACTTGGGGGCTGTCGTTGCAGTGTCTGAATGATTCATCCTTCCATTTCTCATCCTTATTCCTTCAGCTTCTTGCCTTTCTCCAATTTAGTGCTCATTTGCACTTCTACCAGCCAGGACACAGGAGAAAAGATGAAAAGCTCAGAAAGTTGATTCCACTTTTCCAAAGAAGTTAACGGGGAGCAGGTTGATTTTACAGTACAACGTTGAGGATCCTCGCTCTTCAAAGCTTTCTTTGTTTTTCTTAGATTCTGTCTCTCCTTACCTCCCTCAGCTTTCATTACATTCCTTTTTTTTAATTAAAAAATATTAAAACAGCAATGAAACGAGGTCTCACTATGTTGTACCGGCTGGTCTCTGACTCCTGAGCTCAAGCGATCTGCCCGTCTCAGCCTCCCAGAGTGCTGGGATTACAGGCGTGAGCCGCCTCACCTGGCCTGTGTTTCCTTTATCCTTGTTCAGAAACAGCTCTTGCTTTCTAGAATTGCAGACTCTTAAAGCTAGAAGGGACCCAAGGAACTCTTGTGTATATGGCTTAATAGCTCCTGGGGAAAACCAAACCTCAGAGAGATGAAATGATTTCCCAGGACCACTGGAAACCAAGTCTTTAGACTCATGGCCCCCAATTCTTTCTACTATGTCACACTGCCTTGCTTCTCTAAAATAACAGTAAAATGAAAGAAAACTTCAGTCATTGAAGAAAAAATTTTCTTTTTCTTTTTTTTTTTTTTAAAGGCAGGGTCTCACTGTGTTGTTACCTAGGCTGAAATGCAGTGGCATGATCTCAGCTCACTGCAACCTCTGCTCCTAGGCTCAAGCCATCCTTCCACCTCAGCCTCCTGAGTAGCTGCGGCCACAGGAGCATGACATCACGCCCGGCTAATTTTGTTTTGAAGTTTTTGTAGAGATGGGGTTTTGCTATGTTCCCTAGGCTGGTCTCCAACTCCTGAGTTCAAGCCATCCAGCCCTGTTGGCCTCCCAAAGTGCTGGGATTGCAGGCGTGAGCCATGGCAACTGGCTGAATTTTGTTTTCTTTTGTTGGAAAAAAATAATAGCAATATCACTCATGCATTTTTGCTTTCAGAATGTTTCCTGAGTTAAAGAGCAAAACTCATGTAAGATAGAATAAAAAGAAATCCCAATTAAAGTAGGAAATAAAAGTGCTTTTAATGTCAGTTTAATCATTAGATTTCTAATTTGTTCCTGCAGTTAGCTAGCCAGTGGCTCAGTATTTCTCAGGTACAAAGGTCTAATAACATCCTTATCAACTCCATGGAGCAATAGGGACCATCAGCTCTGGATGAATTCAAGAGGCTTGGAACTTTCTCGCATGTCTTGCTCATTTCTTTACTTTCTTTTCATGGATTTGGTTGACTACTTTCCTTCTGCATTCTCAGGTGTTTGAAAGGTACCCATCCAAGTGTCTCTTTACTCTGGTGCACCATAAAAAAATTGAGACAAAAATATTGATATGGTTTGGCTGTGTCTCTACCAAATCTCAAATTGTATTTTCCAGAATTCCCATGTGCTGTGGCAGGGACTTGGGGAAGGTAACTGAATCATGGGGGCTGGTCTTTCCCAGGCTATTCTTGTGGTAGTGACTAAGTCTCATGAGATCTAATGGGTTTATCAGGGATTTCTGCTTTTGCTTCTTCCTCATTTTTCTCTTGCCGCTGCCGTGTAAGAAGTGCCTTTCTCCTCCTGCCATGATTCTGAGGCCTCCCCAGCCACTCGGAACTGTAAGTCCAATTAAACCTCTTTTTCTTCCCAGTCTCAGGTATGTCTTTATCAGCAGCGTGAAAATGGATTAGTACAATACCAAAGACATTACTCTTGATAAACTGTTCCCAGGGAGGCCTGCTTCTCATTCTGTCCTTAAGTATAGGTTGAAAACATAGGGCCTTGTTCATTAGGATAGACAAAGACTGACTCAAGAGTAATAGCTTGTATGATTTGATTTGAGAGCAAAGAATATTTTTTTTACTTGTGCAATTGATGAGTAATTTTTCATCACTTGGATGCTAAAGAACAGGTTTACATTTCTCATGGTCCAGGTTGCCCTCTTGGTACCCTGTAGAAGAAACAGAGTGTGTACACACAGAAAGTAGCCACGAAACATTTTATGAGAGAACCCTGAGAACCTTGTGGTCAGCCTGAACCTTTCACTTTGTTTAGCCTGATTGGCTCTGTGAACTGACGCTGCCTGCTTCTTCCAGGCTCATGTCTTAATGCTCTGCCCTCACTCCAGGCTCCAGCCAGCTGTCTTCCACTCTGTTCCTCGCATTCTGCCCAGTATTCCCTGCTTCAAGGCCTGGACCCTGCCCTTCTCTCTCTGACTGGCTCCCTCTCCTCCCAGTGGAAACCTTTCTGAGGCATATTATCTGCAGGAGGCGCTACCTTTTCCACTCAGTCTCCAGCTCATCAGCCTATTTGTCTCCCTCATAGCACCTACCATCACCTGAAGTCATTGAGTTTATTTTTTTACTGATGCCTAATATTTGTACATATATATGAAGTGCATGTGATGTTTTGTTACATATATAGAATGTGTAATAATCAAGTCAGAGTATTTATCCATTGCCTAAAGTACTATCATTTCTATGTTTTGGGAATATTTCAAGTCTGTCTTATAGCTATCTTGAAATATATAATACATTGTTGCTAACTATAGTCACCCTATTCTGCTACTGAACATTTAAAAAGGTATTCATACTTATACCGGTATGTTTGTACCAAATAACCAATCTGCATCCCCCTGACCCACCAACACACCCTCCCAGTCTCTCATAACCACCATTACATTCTCTGCCACCATGAGGTCAACTTTTTTAGCTTCCAAATATGAGTGAGAACAGGTGGTATATGTCTTTCTGTGCCTGGCCTATTTCACTTGACATAATGAACTCCCGGGAACATCATTCTTTGTTATGGCTGGACAGAACTCCGTTGTGTATATATACCACACTTTATTTACGCATTCATCCACTGATGGACACTTAGGTTGATTCTATATCTTGGCTATTGTGAAAAGTGCTGCAGTTAACATGGGTGTGCAAGCATCCCTTGGATATACTAATTTCTTTTCCTTTGGGTAGATACCCAGCAGTGGGATTGTTGGATCATATTGTAGTTGTAGTTATAGTTTTTTGAGAAATCTTCATATTGTTTTCCATAATGGCGGCACTAATGATCTTTTTAAAAACTTTTTTTTAAATTTTATTTTTGTTGGTACATAGTGGGTGCATATATTGCAGTATAGTGGGTGTATATATTGCATCTCATATATTGGAGTACATGAGATATTTTGCTACAGGCATGCAATAGGAAATAAGCACATCATGGAGAATGGGGTATGCATCCCCTCAAGCATTTATCCTTTGAGTTACAAACAATTCAATGACACTGTTTAAGTTTTTTAAAATGTACTTTTAAGTTATTATTAGGCCAGGCACGGTGGCTCACACCTGTAATCCCAGCACTTTGGGAGGCCAAGGCTGGTGGATTGCTTGAGCCCAGATCAGCCTGGGCAAGATGGTTAAACCCTGTCTCTACCAAAAATACAAAAATTAGCCAATCTCATAACGTAATCTAGAAAAAATAAACAACAGCCAGTCTAACTGGGTAAGATGATATCTCACTGTAGTTTTGATATGCATTTCCCTGACGCTTAGTGATGCTGAAGCTCCATAAGCATGTGCTTGTCTGGTTCACTATATGTATTCCCATTATCTCAGGTAGCGCCTGACATGTTGGAGATGCTTGATAAATCCTTGTTGAATATACGAATGAACAAATAAAGACTGGGTGTGGTGGCTCACACCTGTAATCCCAGCACTCTGGAAGGCCAAAGCAGAAGGATCACTTAAGGCCAGGAGTTCAAGACCAGCCTGGGCAACATAATGACAGTGTCTCTAAACAAAAATAAGAATAAAAATAAAATAAAACAAGCTGGAGGATTGTGGATGTTGTTCAAATAGCAATGGGTTGTACAATTATGATGTTGACTGGATTTGAAATTGTCTGCCAGGAATGAAGCTCCCAAGAACATCAGTGTGGGCAGTAAGACATATAGACTCAATCATCCCAAGGCAATTGGTTCTAATAGCAGTTCTTCCTAAACCGGGGCTGCACTCTGACAGTTCCTCGTAGTGTTTCCCATCATCTTGAAAGGTGGCACGTTGGCTGGGTGTGGTGGCTCATGTCTGTAATTCCAGCACTTTAGGAGGCTAAGGCAGAGGATTTCTTGAGCCCAGGAGTTCAAGACCAGCCTGGGCAACACAGTGGGACCCTTCTGTCTCGAAAAAAAAAAAAGAAAAAGTAGCCGGACATAGTGGTGCATGCCTGTAGTCCCAGCTACTTGGGATTCTGAGGTAGGAGGATCTCTTGAGCCTCTGCACTCCAGCCTGGTCAACATGGTCTCAAAATAATAATAATAAAATTTAAAACTAAAAAAAACAAAGGTGACATTATTAACGGCTTTTTCACGCATCAGTCTAAATTCTTCAATGAGAATACCCATGCAGTATTGGGAACTGTGATGTGCCTGTTGATGGGATGTCCTGAAGTTGGTGAGATGAATAAGCCAGGATTCTTTTCTTTAAGAATCTCATAATGTAGGGTTGGGCACGGTGGCTCACACCTGTAATCCCAGCACTTTTGGAGGCCGAGGCAGGTGGATCACCTGAGGTCAGGAGTTTGAGACCAGCCTGGCCAACATGGTGAAGCCCCCGTCTCTACTAAAAATACAAAAATCAGCCAGGCATGGTGGTAGATGCCTGTAATCCCAGCTACTCAGGAGGCTGAGGCAGGAGAATTGCTTGATCCTGGGAGGAGGAGGTTGCAGTGAGCCAAGATCACGCCACTGTACTCCAGCTTGGGTGACAGAGCAAGACTCTGTCTCAAAAAAAGAATGTCATAATCTAACAAGGGGGAAAGACATGAGGTGCTTCACTTTTTTCAAATTGTCTGGAATACAGGCTTTTTATTAGCACATGAAGCAGTAACAGCATTGTTCTGCACCATATGATGTTGAAATGTTTGCTGAATCCTTCAGCATTAAAAGCTAGGACCCTTTGGATACCACTAAAGTATCCAGTGTTTCAAAATGAATAGTGATGACAAAAAAAAAAAAAACTACCCAATGCTAAGCTCCTGCTATGTGCTAAACCCTGTTCTGGGCATTTTTCACATTGGTTTTCTCCCAGAGTATTTCTTATTATGTTATACTCACTTTTACATATGATGAAACAGAGACTCAGAAAAGCTTAGAAACTTGTCCAAGTTCACACAACTAGTAAGTATAAGTCATGAATGAAATCCACGTGTTTCTAATGACAGAACCCATGCTCTTTGCATGACACCACAGGCTCTTGGTTCAAATATCTCAGGTCCCACTTCCTCAGTTCTTCACCTATAATGGATCTCTTCCCAACTTCCCTTCTCTACTCTAGTCAGAGAATATCTTACACATATCAGGTAAAAACTGTAGATCCATGCAGGCTTCTTTACGACAGAACATCCACTCACATTGTGTTGATAGGACCATTATATAAGGTTGTAGGAGCTGTAAGAATACAGAGAAGACATGGTGATATAGTTTGGCTCTGTGTCCCAATCCAAATCTCACCTTGAATTGTAATAATCCCCATGTGTCAAGGGCAGGACCAGGTGGAGATAACTGAATATGGGGGCATATCCCCCATGCTGTTCTTATGATAGTGAGTTCTCATGGGATCTGATGGTTTCATAAGAGGCTTCTCCCTTCACTTGGACTCATTCTGTCTCCTGCTGCCCTGGGAAGAGGTGCCTTCCTAATTGTAAGTTTCCTGAGACTTTCCCAGCCATGTGAAACTGTGAGTCAATTACACCTCCTTTCTTTATAAATACCCAGTCTCATGTATTTCTTCATAGCAGCACAAGAACAGACTAATATAGTAAATTGGTACCAGGCGTGGGGTGCTGCCGTAAGGATACCTGAAAATGTGGAAGCAACTTTGGAACTGAGTAACAGGCAGAGGTTGGAACAGTTTGGATGGTTCAGAAGAAAACAGGAAAATGTGGGAAAGTTTGGAACTTCCTAGAGACTTGTTGAATGGTTTTGACAAAATTGCTGATAGTGATATGGACAATGAAGTCCAGGCTGAGGTGGTCTCAGATGGGGATGAGGAACTTGTTAGGAACTGAAATAAAGGTGACTCTTGCTATGCTTTACCAAAGAGACTGGTGAAACTTTGCCCTGCCCTAGAGATCTATGGAACTTTGAACTTGAGAGAGATGATTTAGGGTATCTGATGGAAGAAATTTCTGAGCAGCAAACCATCCAAGAGGAAGCAGAGCATAAACGTTTGGAAAATTTGCAGACTGATGATGTGATAGAAAAGAAAAACCCATTTTCTGGAAATAAATTCAAACTGGCTGCAGAAATGTACATAAGTAATGAGAAGCCAAATACTAATCACCAAGACAATGGGGAAAATGTCTCCAGGGCATGTCAAAGACCTTCACAGCAGCCCCTCCCATCACAGGTCCAGAGGCCTAGAAAGGAAAAATGGTTTCATGGGCCAGGCCCAGGACCCCCTGCTGTATGCAGCCTTAGGACATGGTGCCCTGTGCCCCAGATGCTTCAGCTCCAGCTGTGGCTAAAAGGGGCCAAGGTATAGCTTGGGCCATTGATTTAGAGGGTGCAAGCCCCAAGTCTTGGTGGCTTACATGTGATGTTGGGCCTGCAGGTACACAGAAGTCAAGAACTGAGGTTGCAGAACCTCTGCCTAGAGGATGTATGGAAATCTCTAATCCAGAAATGCCTGGATTCTGCTGCAGGGGCGGAGCCCTCATGGAGAACCTCTGCTAGGCCAGTGTGGAAGGGAAATGTGAGATTGGAGCCCCCGCACAGAGTCCCCACTGGGGCACTGCCTAGTGAAGCTGTGTAAAGAGGGCCACCATCCTCCAGACCCCAGAATGGTAATGTACCAACAGCTTGCACCATGTGCCTAGAAAACCTGCAGATACTCAACACCAGCTGTGAAAGCAGCTGGGAGAGGGACTGTACCCTTCAAAGCCACAGGTGCAGAGCTGCCCAAAGCCATGGGAACACACCTCATGCATCGGCATTGCCTGGATGTCAGACGTAGAGTCAAAGGTGACTATTTTGGAACTTTAATGTTTAATGACTGCCCTATTGGATTTTGGACTTGCATGGGGCCTCTAGCCCTTTTGTTTTGGCCAATTTCTCCCATTTGGAATGGGGGTATTTACCCAATGCCAGTACCCCCATTATATGTAGGAAGTAACTAACTTTTGATTTTACAGGCTCATAGGCAGAAGGGACTTGCCTTGTCTGAGATGAGACTTTGGACTTGGACTTTTGGGTTAATGCTGGAATGAGTTAAGACTTTGGGGGACTGTTGGAAGGGCATGATTGTGTTTTGAAATGTGAGGACATGAGATTTGAAAGAGGCCAGGGTAGAATGATATGGTTTGGCCCTATGCCCCCACCCGTATCTCACCTTGAATTGTAATAATCCCCATGTGTCAAAGGCAGGACCAGATGAAGATAATTGAATCATGGGGGCGGTTTTACCCATGCTGTTCTTGTGATAGTGAGTGATCTGATGGTTTAAGGGGCTTCTCCCTTTACTCAGACTCATTCTCTCTCCTGCCGCCCTGTAAAGAGGTGTCTTCTGCCATGATTGTAAGTTTCTGGAGACCACCCAAGCCATGCTGAACTGTGAGTCAATTAAACCTCTTTTTTTTTTTTTAAATAAATTAACCAGTCTTGGGTATTTCTTCATAGTGTTACAGGAAAGGAGTCCCAATCCAGAACTCAAGAGAGGGTTCCTGGATCTCACTCAAGAAAGAATTCAGGGTGAGTCCGCAGTGCACAGCAAAAGCAAGTTTATTAAGAAAGTAAAATGGTGAAAGAACAGCTACTCCACAGAGTAGGGTGTTCCCAAAAGTGTGTGTGTGTGTATGTGTGTGTGTGTGTATGATAAAAAAAAAAAA
>CAUYLG010016301.1:0-49754 GCA_963573385.1 Cacajao melanocephalus
AAATTAACAAGAATATCCAGGACTTGAACTCAGACCTGGAACAAGTAAACTTAACAAATATTTACAGAACTCTCCACCCCAAATCCACAAAACATACATTTTTCTCAGTATCATATTACACCTGTTTTAAAAGTGACCGCAATCACTCCTCAGCAATTGCATAGCATTTCACAGGTTTAAATAAAATATTGGTTGGCTGCTTGTTTGTTATTTTCATCTCTTATTCCTTCCTGTCTCCATTGACAATTATTGGCATAATAGAGGTTTTTAATACCCATTTTTAGACTGCATTCTAGCCTGGGCAGTAGAACAAGAATCCTGTTCTGTCTCCCTCTTTTTCTTCCTCTTTCTTTCTCTCATACATTCTTTTTCTTTCTTTCTTTCACTCTCACTTTCTTTCCTCTCTTTTTCTTTCTTTCAAAAAATAAAGTAGAAGGAATACACTTTACAATAGAGATAAAACCTATAGTAATGTAAATACATAAACTAGCAACGTAGTTATTTATTACTATTATCAATAATATCCTCTAAGGGTTGGGGGTGTTTGGTTCCAACTCCCCAGCCAGCTGCACATAATTGTCTATGATACACTTTTACATGACTGACAGCACAGTAGGTTACAATGACTATGATATCACGAAGACATGGAAACTTTTCATCTCCATTCTAATCTTATGGGACCACGGTCACACATGCGGTCCACTGTTGACTGAAACATCGTTATGCAGCACAAGACTATTTGTATTTATAGAATTTATTGTATGAACCATCTTGCCTACCATTTTCGGTTCTTTTCATTCATTCCTATGGAGTCAAGTTAGCACCTGGTGTCAGTATCTTACTCAACACAGTTGTTCCCAGCCACTTCCCTGTCTTACTGTATATGACATTTCTATATGTTATAACCACAATACAATTACATACATATTGTTTGATGCAACTGATTTTAAGCCAGTTAACAGAAGAAGAAGAAATATGCATGTATCCTGACTTTCATAATTACATAATCACCTTTACTCATGCCTTTGTCTTTTTCATGTGGATTTAAATTACTGTCTAGGGTCATGCTTTCAGCCCGAAGAATGTCCTTTAGTATTTCTCATAAGGCAAGTCTTCAAGTCAGCTGCAGCTGAGGGGACAGAGGCTCCTTCTCCATCCAGGTCCTGCTCACCAATGGCAAGAACTCTACCCCTGGGACAGAAAGCCAAAAACGAGGGCCTCACTGACCCCTGCCACAGTTCACTTGTGGGGCGAAGTTTCCACACCAGGAAGGGCAAAGCTAGAAGGGGCTGCCATTTCCCCAGTGCCAGATAATGAAGCACAGTCATTCTGGGAAAAGCAGAATGCTACTGTCCCCACTCTGTGAAGTGCCATAGATCGCACCTACACTTTCCCCCTTTCAGGAGTGGGACTCAGGGTGCATCTATTTCTGTTCCACTTTTACTCTCTGGCTGTAGCTTGCACTCTATTTTTGTTCCCCATGCCTGTAGGCCTGCCTAGAACTTCTGCTGAGAGTCTCAGCATATTGGTAATGGCTTCTTTTCCAAGTCAGAAGATGCTCCTAAAATAACGTGGCCCTAACTGCCTGGCTACCCATCGTGATTTTTTTTTTTCACTTAAATCTTTATGCCAAAAGTTTTCACAGCCATCTCTCATCTCAAGCAGTATTTTGATACTTTGTCCAGCCTTTGTGGTTACCTTCATTGAGAACCTTGTTCTGATCTCCCTCATTCACCATATCAGAAGCAGCAGCTCAGCCCGTGCTTTTGAAATGGTTTCAGGAAAGTTGAGGTCTAACAAAGCTCAAAACCTAAAGATGGTTAAATAAGGCTTTAGAGGAGTAGAAAGATGCACGGCAACCAACTGCTTTCCCACCACAAGCTGGAGTATAATTCTAACATTAAGAATTGGAAAGAAAGGCAAAATAATAAAATTTAATTTAAAACTTACTCCGCCTTTTTTTTGTTTGTTTTTTACTTTTGGGTGAAAATCCAGCAATGATTTTTGATGGGTTTCTCCTTAGGGGCACTTGGCTTTCAGATTAGTTCTAGAAAGTTTCTTCATTCACCATGACTGTAACTCTTTCCCCCCAGAATTTTCTCAAGATTGGGTGAATGGATGCCCCAGAAGCTGAACAGTCCTACATTTGTCCTTTGAGAACTGCACCTAGCCCAATTTTCTCCCCTTTTAGGGGGCTATTCTGACCATCCTGGGTTCTCATGAGGGCACATGGACAGTGTGTCTTTTCCATTTTGGAATAACTTCTGCTGCACATTTTCTTCTTATAAGCATTCAGATCTGGGTGTAGGAGAGCTAGAACAGTGGTTGGCAAATTGGGACTTGTTTATGAAAGATTCTACACACCACAGTCAGAAGTGAGAGAGGTCACCGGAAAGAATGTATCCTGTTTGATGCAACAGCTGGAGAAGGAGGAGGAAAAGGAAGAGGAGGAAAAAGAGGAGGAGGAGGAGGAAGGGGGGGGGAATAATATGCATGGCAGGGGCGATTCTGACCATTCTGATCATCACATTTATAGACGTGATTCTCAGAATGACCCGAGGGCTTGTTAAGGCACCAGCTGCTCTGTCTCACCTCCAGAGTGCTGGATTATGGAAGTCGCAGTTGCAGCCTGAGACTCTGCTTTCTAACAAGCTTCCTGGTAATGCCAGTGCTGCCGAGTCCAAAGACAACCCCTTAAGAACCACTGCACTAGAACAAATGAGCCATAAATGACACTGGTGAACAACTGTCTAAGATGGGGAAAAGAGGCCAGGTGTGGTGGCTCACACCTGTAATCCTAGCACTTTGTAAGGCCGAAGCAGGAGGATCCCTTAAGCCCAAAAGCTTGAGACCAGCCTGGGAAACATGGCTAAATGCCATCTCACCCCAAAATACAAAAATTAGCTGGGTGTGGTGGTGCACACCTGTGGTTCCAGCTACTTGGGAGGCTGAGATGGGAGGACTGCTTGAGCACAGGAGGCAGAGGCTGCAGTGAGCCATGATGGACCCACTGCACCCCAGCTTGGGTGACGGAGTGAGACTTGTCTAAAAAAAAAAGAAAAAAGAAAAAAAAGGTACTAGGAGGTACTAGGATACAGATGACAGGCCTCTGGGCTCCGGCCTGGACTTGCCGCGATCTGGACATGCGATATCATTCTCTCCTGTTGGGGGAAGCAGCAGAGAAAGGACTTACAGGGTGCCTACAGACATTGATGATGAGTAGCACATCAGCAAACTGCGGAGCCTCTGGGGAGGCAGACTTCTCCATGCCTCATGTTCTGGTGCAGGGTGACCTCGGCTCTGTTACCATAAACATTGTGCTCAAGGATGTAAAACCCCTTCGTAGCACTAACACGTAACCAGACTTGTAGGCTCCTTGTAAGGCCCACGTTCCACCAGCTGCACAGAGATAACAGGCTAAAGAGAATCACATGTTCTTGTTTTGTGAAACTCCCAAACCGCCACTGTTATCAATCTTTAGAATGACTCACCAGTTCCAGCTCACTGATTCAGTTCCGGCTCACTGATTCACCCCACCATCACGTCACCCTCTTCCCACCATCACTCCACCCCTACCCTATAGATCAAAGTGATTGTAACCAATAAACACCGTGGGAGATCAGGGCTCAGGGCCTTCACTGCCTCCAGTACAAGTGATGGCCCCCTGGTCGCACTTTTTGCATTCTTAATCTGTCTTTTTCTCATTTGTTTGTTGCCACTGAACTCGGGGTACCCACAGGTGATGTGGGGGCTGGTTCCCTACATTCTGGCACCCAATGTGGGGTGGTTTCCAGGATTCCAGTGAAGGCAGGCCTGAGTGTGGTAAACAGGAGGAACGACAAACAGGACTCCCAAGGACGAAACTAATCACTGCTACGGGTGAGTAGACAGACTTGGAGGATACCAGGGTAACCATCAGACAAACTGACAGCAAGGATACTACCTACTCACATTCAGTAAAACACCTCTTAAGGAGAGGGAGCATGTGATATTGTCCTCTCCCTTCTGACTGTAATGTTCTTCCCCAAATACAGGGATGGCTAACTCCCTCAAATGTTTCATACTCAATGGAGCCGATTCTGACACCCTATTTTAAATTGCAATCCCACCCTCCCACTCTACATCCTGCTTATGTGGTTCTATCACTTGTCACATGCACAGATACATCCCATACTTTTCTTATTTATAAGCTTTGGTTTTTATGGCCTATGTTTTCCCTTGGGAATGTAGCTCCCTGGAGAAAGGGATTCTTGTCTGCTTAGATCACTGATGTGTATTTCCCAAGAATGAAAATTAGTATCTGGCCTGTAGTAGATACTCAATAAATATGTGCACAAATGAATAACTTTTAACATTTCATTTGCAAGTTGAATATGCATAACCCCTCTAGTGCCTTCCAGTTCTCCAGTCTTATTGACTGATTGATTGACGGAGACAGTCTCACTCTGTTGCCCAGGCTGGAGTGCAGTGGCACAATCTCAGCTCACTGCAACCTCTGTGTCTCCTAGGTTCAAGCAATTCTCCTGCTTCAGCCTCCCAAGCAGCTGGGATTACAGGCATGCACTGCCATGCCTGGCTAATTGCTTTTGTATTTTTAGTAGAGATGGGGTTTTGCCATGTTGGCTAGGCTGGTCTCCAACTCCTGGCCTCAAGTGACCCATCCGTCTTGGCCTCCCAAAGTGCTGGGATTATAGGGGTCAGCCACCATGCCTGGCTCCAGCTCTCAAGTCTTAACCTCCAATTGTTCTCTCTCCATTCCCTCCAGTATTTACTCCCAATTAACACACTGTTGCATCAATGATATTTTTTATCAGATCTTTGTTATGTACTGTTGCAATTCCATTCAGATTCCCTCTGTGCATTCTAAATCTAATTCTATTTACATCACTTCTCCAATTTCTAGTTACTCTACATCTCACACTCACCCACCATCATCTTTGGTAGAAATAAATTAAGGAAATTTCCTCTGAATTTCACAACAAACAAATGGTAACATTAGTAGCAGTCAGTAATCCCTTAGCTTCTAAAGATGTCAGGCATTCAAGTTCACTGCATCACCCTGGGAACCTTCATGGTATTTTTAATGAATGCAGTTTCCATGTCTTACACTTTAAGCCATTGGTTCTGGATCAGAGCTTTCTATATGTCTCCTCCTGCAATATCATTAATGACTAACATCAATACTGTGAGGTAGAGGAAGGGTAGTCTACCCACGATCAGCAGATCTCCCAGTTGCTATGGAAATAATCCCGATTTCTTTTCCCTTTGTCCTTTGCAATCTCTTCGGCTGCTGCTGCTGTGATCGAAATAGTCTCCATCCTGGTAGCTATAGTAACAACTTGGGAAAAGTTGCTTTTCACATTGTTGCTTCTCGCCCATCTGTCTGCTCTGACACAGTCTTCATTTCAGCTAACTGAAGTGAATTATTATTTAGGCAACAATCATGGGCATGTACCCTGTTCTATCCTTGGGTGAAAATGTCTCAGTGACACTTGGAGGGTCAGTTATGTGTGGAGGCACCGCCATACCTTTCTTTCTCACATACATCGGATGCATATCCAAATGTATTGAACATAGAAGAAAAGCGCTAGGCTCTCCTCTCTATGGAGAGCTGGTCCAACACTGTGTAGACACATATGTGTGAGGTCAAACCATGTGGGTTCACAATTTCCACTCTGCCACTGAGCATGCATGTGTTTCTTCTTCAATTCACTTTAAAGGAGTTCAATGATTTTGAAAACATTTGGAATATGAACTCTAAAAAGACAAGATATTTTCTTTAAAATGTTTTCATGAAATAAGGAACGTTTGAAATGGACTGTTTAGTTCAGCTTTTCATCTTGAAATTAAATAGAAACTAGCGTTTTAAAATAAGCTCATCTGCTGCCATGTTGACGGATTTCAGTGGGACTCAGTTATATGGGGAGTGATCATAGATGGGAATGATTATAGTGATTAATGTATAGCACAAAAGCCAAGGTTAAGCTAATATTTCATCCAAGCACAAGACAGATATTAACATAGAAAGCATGAAGACTCAAGAACAACCTACAGTGAATTTAAAATAACATCCTTAGACTATGTGATCTCCAAAATTACATAGAAAGCCATATTCATCCCCAAATCTAAAGCCATTAACCATTGATCTACTTTCATAAGTATGAGTTAGGTCTAACTTTAGAATACTCAGTTATGAAATGTTGCTGAACATCTTGGGAATGTTTAGCACAAACAGTCCGGCAAAGAATAGACACACACACTCCATATATGAAATTATCTGTGAATATCATCCTTTCTACAATTACTGAAAGAGGCATTACAAGAAAATAGGAGCACTTCCCTTGTTATTGCAGTACTTATAATTCACTGTACAATTCAGCAAACTCTAAATGCATTTTCCATGCTTTACTTTTTCTTAATATTAAACTTTCAGAAGAGTTTTATATTTACAGAAAAATTGCAATGGTGCTGCACAGTTACACATTCCACACCTACTTTTTCTTATTATTAACGTATTACACTAGTATGGTATATGTGCCACAAGTGATGGACCCGTATTTCTACACTAGTATTATTGACTAGAGTGTATACTTTGTTCAGATTTCCTGAGTTTTTCTTAATACCGTTTTCATGTTTGGATTTTGCCCAGGACACCAGATCACATTTAGCCATCGCATCCCTCTTAGGCCCCTCTTGGTTGTGATGGGTTTTCAGATTTTCTTTGTTATTCATGGCCTTGATGGTTTTGAGGCATGCTGGTCAGGACTTCTGTTGACTGTCCTTCAGTTGTGATCTTTCTGTTGTTCCTCTCATGGTTACGTTGGGGCTACGGTCGTGGGGGACATGCAGAGGTGCGGTGGTATTCTCATTGCCTCACAGCAAGGGCGCGGCCATGACTTGGCACTGCTGACCTTACGCTTCATCACCGAGATACCATCATATTGACCAGCTTTCTTCACTGTAAAGTCACCTGTTTGCTCCCTTTACATATTCTATTCTTTAAAAGAAAATCATTATGCTGAGCCCACACTCAACTGTGTGTGTGGAGGGGCAGTTAAGCCCTGCTATCTCTTAGCAGGAGGTACCAACATAAATCATTTGAAATTTTTCTGTATAGAAGATTTGCTCCTTCTAATGTCTTTATTCAATCTTTTATTTATGTGAGTTTTATTTGTTTTATTCAATCTTTTATTTGTATGAGTTCATCAATATTTATTTTATATTTTGGCTTATAATCCAGTATTACTTTATGGATTTTATGGCTGAAAACCCTCAAGCTTTGGCCACTAAGAGGTCTCTCAGTTGGATTCGACATACCTCCACCAATGTATCTTCTGTTTTGTTTTAGCACTTCCTTGCTTCCTGGCACTAGAAGGTGTTAAAGAGTCTTCTGATATATTTCCTTCTCCAGTAACAGAATCAGCTCTTTCTCCAAGGGGCTCTGATTCCTTTTATTACAGATTGGAACTATAAAATGATATCTGGGTACTAGGTATGCTTGTTACTCCTGGAGTCTCA
This sequence comes from Cacajao melanocephalus, assembly GCA_963573385.1. Classification (NCBI taxonomy): domain Eukaryota; kingdom Metazoa; phylum Chordata; class Mammalia; order Primates; family Pitheciidae; genus Cacajao; species Cacajao melanocephalus. The sequence goes on from CAUYLG010016301.1 coordinate 7,519, forward strand.
TTCTTCCTAGCGCAAACAAGGAAACATATGTGTTTGCAGTAGTCCATGTATATACATGTGTCTATAAATGTTTCTATATGTCATCATCTATGTCTGTATTCAGCTAAGTGTGAGCTCATACTGACATCTCCAACTCTAAATCATTAACACATATATAATTCCAGCCTCCTCCCCTTGTTTATCTGTAAACTGTCATTCCAACTGTGAAACCCAGCTCCTGCCATCTTCCATCCATTCACTTAATTCCAGTAAGTTCAGTCCAAGTATACTGTACAGCGGAATCAGAGTTGTTAGACCATAGCGTCATGGACACCACTTGCTCAACTAGAGCACAGTGCTATGCACAGTCCTAGATTCTTGGTCTTGAATCTTACAGACTCCAATCATTTACAGATAGGGCAGCAGATTTTCCCCACCCCCATCACTAAGATTGTTTCATTTTTAGGTAGTTAAGAATATTTCATTACATTCCACATTCATTATAGGGAGACTTAACAATGTAATATAGATGACAAGGTAGAGTGCCAGTGAACTCAAAGATAGATCATCCAGTTTAAAGAAAATAAATTAAAAATATACAGAGGCTCAGGGACTTGTTAGATTTAAACATTTGTGTAACTGGAATCTCAGAAAAAAAGAGTAAAGGCATAGAATGAACAGAAAGCAATTGAAGAAATAATGTACAAATACAAACCTAAGTGGATCAAGGGGAAAAGTTACAGATCTAAGATGCACAGAAAACCCAAGCAAGACAAACATGAAGATGATCTTGTCTAGGTATCTCGGTATATTGTAATCCAACCAGCGAAAACCATAGCTAAAATAAAATCTCAAACGCAGTAACAAAAGATATTGTACATATACAGAGAAGTAATGATTTCACTGAAATACTGATTTCATCTCAAAGTTAGGGAAGAACATGTTGGAACATTTTTCAAGTGCAAAAAGAATTCTAACCAAGAATTCTACATGCAGTGAATATACCCTTCTAAAGTTAGTGTAAAACAAAGTCCTTTCAGACAAGAGAACTAAAGGAATTCATTGCCAAGAAACTCACACTACAGGAAATGATGAATGTTCTTCAGGCTCAAGGAAAATGACATCATGTGGAAATTTGCAAGAGCTTCAGAACTGGTACATAACTGGGCAGATAAAGACAATAATATTTTCAACTTTTCCTCTTGATTTCTTTTTCTTTTCTCTTTTTTTTTTTTTTTTTTGAGATGGAGCTTCACTTTTTTTGCCCAGGATGGAGTGCAATGGCGTGATCTCCGCTCACTGCAACCTCTGCCTCACAGGTTCAAGCAATTCTCCCACCTCAGCCTCCCAAGGGAGTTGGGATTACAGGCACTCACCACCACACCCGGCTAATTCTTGTATTTTTAAGTGGAGATGGGGTTCTTACCACGTTGGCCAGGCTGGTCTTGAACTCTTGACCTCAGGTGATTCACCCTCCTCGGCCTCCCACAGTGCTGGAATAACAGATGTGAGGCACTGCGCCCAGCCCTCTTAATTTCTTTATAAAACACATGACACATTTGAGTGACAATTAGATGCTCCCATGTAAAAGTATGCAGATAAAATACCTGCAACAGCTATGGCATAAAGCACGGGGGAGGGGTGGTAAATGGGCTTGTACGGGTTTAAGATTTCTACCTTCTATTTGAGTAGTACAACATTAACTATAAGCAGGTTGTAAACATTTAAGAGTTTACATTTTATTTATGTTTTCACTTTTTAATTGATTTTATAAAAACAAAGCATAAAATATTAGGAATGAAAGAAAGGGTATACCCACAAATGTGTATGTTTTTAGAATCAGCAGAAGAATAGTACAAATAACCTAGAGTGGATACATTTAAAATTTCAGATGAAATAGACAATTCTCTCAAAATTCTTGATTATCGAAATTGACCTAAGGACAAACTGATGCCATGAAGCCACAATTTGCAATCTAAAAAAACTAAAATTGTTGTAAGAGGCCTTGTCTGTGCCATCATCTAATCCTCACCCAAAAACAAAAGATACACAGCCCAGGGAGCTATGAAGATATTCTTTACGAAATCTTAACTGAGAAGATGATTTCTGCCTGTTACCAGCTGATTTTGAGAATGAACAAAAACCATGGGGAAGCTGCTTAACTCACTTAAATGAAGCTAATATAACCCTGACAACAAGCAAAACAAAGACAAGACAAGAGACGCCAGGACAGAAATGCTGTACTGGTTTATTATTGCTGTTGTAGCAAATCGTCTCGAATTTGGAGGCTGAGACAATAGTAATTTATGACCCTGCAGTTCTGGTGGCTGGAAGCCCAGTTGGGTTGGTGGGGCTGTGCTCCTTCTGGAGGCTCCAGGGGATGGTTTCCAGAGACTGAAGCACTGTCTGTGCATCACTCTGACTGTTGCTTCCTGCATCTACGCCCTCCTGGGACTCTGATGGCCCTCCCTGCCTCTCGTAAGGACTCTTGTCATTAGATTGGCCCACCTAGATGCCCCAGAATAATCTATCTCCAGATCCTTAACATAATTGCATCTGCAAAGTCCCTTTTGTTACATTATGTAGTACAGGGGTCCCCAATTCCCAGGCTACGGACTGCTACTGGTCCATGGCCTGTTAGAAACGGCCGCACAGCAGGAGGTGAGGGCAGGCGAGTGAGAGAAGCTTCATCTGTATTTACAACTGCTCCCTGTCACTCACATCACTGCCTGAGTTCCACCTCCCATCAGATCAGTGGCACCATTAGATTCTTATAGGAGCACAAACCCTATTGTGAACTGCATGTGCAAGGGATCTAGGTTGCACACTCCTTACGAGAATCTAATGCCTAATAATCTGTCACTGCCTCCCATCACCCCCGGATCAGACCGTCTAGTTGCAGGGAAACAAGCTCAGGGCTCCCACTGATTCTACATCATGGTGAGTTGTAAAATTATTTCAACATATGTTACAATGTAACAACAATAGAAATAAAGTGCACAATGAATGCAATGTGCCGGAATGATCCTGAAACCATCCCTTGCACCCTGGTCTGTGGAAAAACTGTCTTCCACAAAATGGGTTCCTGGTGCCAAAAAAGGATGAAGACCACTAATGTAACATATTCACAGGTTCTGGAGATTGAGAAATAGACATCTGTGGGGGCCCATTATTCTGCCTTCCACAGATAAAAATGCAAAACTCCTAAACAAAATACTTTTATCAAAGCTAACAATGTATAAGACACAACAATAATCTTGAATGAATAGGTATTATGCCAAGAGTACAGGTTAGCTCAACAGCAAAAATTATGCTATAAAGGAGAGGGTTGTAGGAGATCCTCAGTATTTCAACAAAAGCCTTCCTTCATTCATAGTAAAATATTTGTAATAAAATATTTAGTTGAAATGTTATAATCATAGGGTATAAAAGTATGCCACATTAAGCTCCAAAGTTATTTGCCAATTTTCATGTCTTTCAGGAAGATATAGGAGTTCCTACTTTTGCATATCCTCACTCAATATTTGGTGTTGTCATATCTTTTAGGATTTGCGATCTCATAAATCAATTACTATTTCACCATTAATCTCTGAATACTGGATCACTGTTTATTAATGGGTTTCTTTTTCCTTTTGATTCAGTTTAACTGTTTTCCAAACCCCTTGTCCACACCTTTGGTCAATTTTTCTGATGTTCTTTTTGTTTCCCTAGGTAATTTAAAGGACTTTTTAATTTTTTCTGAATAATAATTCTTCATATGTAAATTTTATGTTAGCAACAGGGGTGCAAAATATACACAATAAATGGGCTGCAGGAGACATAGGATTTAACTTTGTAAATCCTACAGCAAGTCAAACAGTTTCATATTCACAATGGTAACTGGGGGCTTCAACACCTCCTTTTCAAAAACAGACAGAACTACTAAGCAGAAAGATGAAGATATGGAATAACTGGATGAACCATCAACCAATAAGATTTAATTGTTATTTCTAGAACACTCCACGTAGCAGCAGCAGCATACAATGCCGTGAAACTGTACATGATGGAGCCATGGACATCTAGAAAGGAGTCGCCCTCCCTGCCATGGGTGATCGGTCCACTCATCAAAATTATAACGTTTCTGTTCTTCGCCAAGGTACTCCTTACATTTCTGTCACTTGATGTGAGACTTTACATTTATTAGTAGTAATTCCAAAACTCCTTTTCTAAAAGCACTCAAGCTCTCTAGACTCTGAATTATTGATGCTTCTTGTCCATTTTCCCAAACACTAAAAATACAAATCGTACCACTCCTATCTAAGGTCGTTTATACTTGACTTCTCTGATTATCTGGAAGACTTAATTCCAACACTACTCTCCTTTCACTTGCATTCCCTTCTCTCCCATCGCTGCTCTCTCTCCACATTTCACAGACTTCCTTTGTCTCTATCCCTATCCCAAGTCACAGTCTCAAGAAGCAGTGTCCCTGCATCACTCCTCACAGGAAGAATATGAAGCTGTTTGAAGCTTTCCACGCGCAAAGTGGAAGAGACAAAGGAGCCAGCCCTGGAAAAAGCAGATGCCGTCATCAGCCGCTTCATGCTGGAGAGATGTGGCTACCTCGTTTAACTTCCAAAACCTACAGCAGGTCAAACAGTGCCCTGCATGTAAAGGATTGACGCCCCAGACATTATCAGTACATACCCATTCAGTTCCACAGAATAATTTGGGAAAGGCTTGATACGTGAATGAAAGTTGAACGCAAAGCTCATTTCATTTGCACTTTTGCCTGCTGTGTAAAGTATAAGATTAATTTCATGTTCTGTGATCGATCCCTATGACTGCTTATTTTTTAATGGATTATTTCTAAGTGAGATCCCAACCTAATTAACTCATGAAATATTTATGAAGACCCCGCAGTAGGACAGGCACAGTGTCGCTGATACAGAGGTGAGTGAGATGCACCCTCATCAGTCATCACACGCCACATGCAGCAACGGAGAGGAAGGAACTGCTACCTGAGCAGAAATGAGGTGGGGGTCAGCTGGCCCAGTTCACTTCCTGCCCAGTGTGAGCCAGTCTGCCTTGTGGATGTCGGAGACAATGGGATCCATTTCCTTACCTTAGTTTTACCTGAGAAGATAAAGATTCTGTAGTCAGAAACAGGACCATGAAAAAAGCTGGCATATCTGCTCACTGGCTAATTCCATTGCCTCGCCATCCTAACATTGACAGCTTACGCTCAGACCTGCAGTCCCTCCTATCTCACTTGCTGTTTACATTCCTCAGTAATAACTACTGTACTAATTTTTCTATTTATTATAACTGTTACTGAATGTCTATGATAGTCCAAGCATGATGTACAATTTCAGATACTTAAAAAATTTTCACTAAATTCTGACAAAAGTTTTGTCAGGACATTGTAATTCCATTTTTCTGGTGGAACAATGAGGTTCTAGGAAGTTAAACGACTTTTCCTCTCGCTCAGTCCTTCATCAGAGAGCTTGTCCTCTGCCTCCCCTTTGGACCCAAGATTACAGATAAGGTGACTTCTTTGGGCAAAGAAGAATTGTTTCCCTAGGTAATTTAGGGAATTACCTTTGTGTTTTTTGTTTGTTTGTTTGTTTTTGATGGAGTCTTGCTCTATCACCCAGGCTGGAGTGCAGTTGCACACCATCATGGCTCAATGCAACTGCCACCTCCCAGATTCACACACACACACACACACACACATACACACACCCCTGAAAACTTAGCAAATTTATCTAGGGAAGATGCAAACTGTGGCTACCACATTATAGAAAACACATTATAGAAAAACTTCAGTCTAAAATTCTGGAATCTACATCAGTTGAGCTGGGTAGAAGGAGCAGGTTGATCTGCTCTGATACTCACCTGTCACAAAGTCTCCAAGGCAACCATAACCCATGGTTCTTAGGCTTCAGTGGAAACACTATTATATCCAAAGTAAAAGAGAGAGAAACCATCACAACAAATTTAAAGAACTAATGCAGGCATTAGAACAAAAGCCTGGGATTCGTCTTTAGCTGAATCTAATCTCTGCTTTCAACCAGTTTCTCTCCTCTTTCTCACCTCCGAAAGAGGAAAGAAAATATGTACATAATTTCCATAGGTTGATTTCTCTTTTGAGCAGCCTCTCTTCCCAGCTGTCAGAAACACAGATACAAGTGTTTTTGCTTTCATTCTTATGGCCTTAGCAAAGTTGAGGAAAGAAGCAACGTCCTGCCTGTAGACAGCTGGTCAAATTATCTAGTTTATAGGCCGGTAATAAGTTATACTCTGTCTCCATGGAAACTCCAGTCAAATCTTGCTTATCTGGACTCTGAGGATTTTCAGACTTTTCCAAGCACTCACAGCTTTCTCTCTAGATCTTGAATTCTTGCTCATTTCCAGGTTCTCTCAACAATAAAAACAAGGTGAGGATGTCATTTCCTCTGGTTTTATGGCGTGCGTGCATGTGTGTGTGCGTGCGTGTGTGTGTGAGAGAGAGAGGTGTTACATGGAGAGAATGTCTTGGTATTCTTAAGTATATAAATGATACTTTTATTTTTCTTGGCTATCAAATCCTGTAGATAAGCAAATCTGACTACAATTCTATTTTTTTTTTCATGCCACTGATATCAAGGATCACTTGGCAAATATTTGGGGAATTTTTAAAATTAAGTCTTAGACTTTTGCAAACAAGTTTAATTCCCAATGAAGCACATCCTAAATTTGCTTCTAAATATTTTTCTGTGACTCATACCATTAAATAAAGTAACTTACCTTTTATAAGAAGCCCCAGTTGTTAATAGAAAGGAAGAGAATACCTGTGTTGCTAATTATGTATACTGCTTAGTTTGTCATTCATTTTATGAGACCAAAAACTTTTAATTCTGAGTTGAATTCTAAATCTAAGTCTCTAATTCTAATTCTACATCTCTGAGTTTTCCTCTCTCTCAGTCCTTGGTTACAGAGCCTGTACTCTACCTCCCCCTTGGACCCCAGATTACAGATAAGGTGACTTCTTTGGGCAAAGAAGAAAGTCTAAGTCTCTACTTCTAATTCTAAGTCTCTGAGTTTTCCTCTCTTAGAGAAGAGAGTGAGAACTTTTAAGTCTGGACGAGATGAAATAGACTTATCTATTTTTATATCTCCTATGAAATACAGCTCAAAGCCTGGATATCATACTCATAATTTTTGATAGATGACCCCGAAAGGTAAGAGTAAGAAGGCAGATGGGCTAGGGATCCAAGGACTCAAAACCCAACATGGAAGTGAGTTTCTGGAATTTCCTTTATGCCTCATATGCCTCAAACAGGGTGCTGGGGAAGCCTTTAAACTGGAGATGCTGCTGGGAATAGACAATAAAATCCCTGAACAAAGACAGCTCTCCTGCCAAAGGACCGGGAAAAAATAGCCTAGCAAGATAGATCACCTTTGTGTTTTTTGTTTGTTTGTTTGTTTTTGATGGAGGCTTGCTCTATCGCCCAGGCTGGAGTGCAGCTGCACACCATCATGGCTCACTGCAACCGCCACCTCCCAGATTCAAGTGATTCTCCTGCCTCAGCCTCCCAGGTTGCTGGAATTTCAGGCTCGCACTATCAAGCACGGCTAATTTTTGTATTTTTAGTAGAGATGGAGTTTCACAGCATTGGCCAGGCTGGTCTCGAACTCCTGACCTCAGGTGATTCACCTGCCTCAGCCTCCCAAAGTGCTGGGATTAAAGGCATGCGCCACTGCACCTGGCCAAGATAGACAACTTTTGATAATAAACATCCTACTCCAATAAAATACCAGAAGAAAACTCATTCCCCACCCCAACACCATCAACAAGTGCCTGGCAGTTAGAAAGCGCCCCAACCTTTTCATGGTGCTAGCAGAGACGAAGTGGGAATCTTGGACTTGGAGCTCCACCCGGCAGCAGCAGAAGCCCTCCACCTCGCCAAGAGGATGACATGGGTGGGGGGTGAGTGGGCAGCCTGCATTTCCACTGTGACTCAGCACAACAAAGCACCCTGCCCCCTTGCACGGCAGTGCCATCTGAATACTTAAGATATATCATCTATATATTTGAGAGACATTCTCAGGTGCAGGGAGAGCCAAGGGCACCCTGAACCATCTCCATCATCTGCTGGTAGCAAATGCCCCTCCCCACCTGGGGGCAGTGAGGCTGGGGGTGTCCACCCAGCGTGGATTTAGCGGAGGACTGATGAAGGAGAAGATCCAGTTTCATCGCCTAATACTCAGGATGAAATTGAAAATCACTCACGCTACCAAACGAGGTAGCATGCTATCTCAACTTGAATGGAAAAAGATAATCAACAGAAGCCAATAACCAGATGACAAGACGTTAGAATTATCTGACGAGAATTTTAAAGCATGTACATAGAGGAAATATTCAATTGCTTCAATAAGCAGTTAAGAACTTGATAGACAAAAATGAAAAATCACATACACAAAAAAAACCTATGATACAAAGTAGAACCAAATGAAAATTTGAGAACTGAAAAAGACAGTAACTATTATTTTAAAAACCTCACTAAACGGACTTAACAGAAGAATGGATATGAGAGAGGAAGGAATCAGTAAACTGAAGCTAGTACAAGAGAAATGACCCAATGTTAACACAGAGGAAATACACCAGGGAAATAAGAACAGTAGGGCCTTGGGGGCTTGTGGCCACTGTGACAAAAGATCCTACCCGACATTCACATCATCAGAGTCGGGGAAGGAGAGAAGAAAGGAAACAAAACAGAAAGTTACTAAATTAAACTTCCGGATTTAGGCAACAGACTTTAACCTACAGTTAAAGAAGCTGAGCAAACCCCAAACAGGCTGAACCCAAAGTAATCCATACCACATTACATTAAAATCAAACTCTGAAAACCAAAACCAAAGAATATTGAAAGGAGCTGAAGAAAAACACTCACGGAAAGCAATGATTTGGATGATGTCAGGTTTCTCATCAGAAACACGAAGGCCAGAAGGAAAACGTACAGCATGTCCAATGCTGAGAGAAAATAAATGCCCATACCCAGAATTCTGCACACAGCAAATAACATCTTTAGGAATGAAGGTCAAAGCAAAGCATTCACAAGTGAAGGAATACTAAGAAAATTGTTCACCAGCCCAAAAAAATGACTAAATAAAATTTATCAAACAGAAAGGAAATAATAAAAGTAAAAAATGTAGAATGTGAAATTAAGAAGAAACAGTAGAAAGTGAAAATATGGGTAAATAGGCTATCATTTCCTCTTCAGTTTTTTAAAAATTGTATTTGATGATTAAAATTTATAATATTGTCTGCTGTATTATCCTATGTATATAGAGGACATATTTAAGATAAACATATTATAAAAGAAGGAAACAAATTCAAATTTATCCAGATTAAAGTAATATTTCTATATTTAAATCAAAGTAGGAAAAGTATACTGTACAAAAAATAGAAAGTACCAACAGATTGTGAAAAGTTGTATATGTATCCATGTAACACCCAGAGAAACCATTTTAAAAAACTATACAAAAGGATATACCCTCCAAAAACTATAGGTAAATCAAAGTGTAATTGTGTAAAAAAAATGAAACAACCACAGAAGTCAGGAAAATGAAACAAATAAAAAACAGAAGGATGTTATCCTTTCAATTTTTCTGTATATCTAAAATTGTCCTGAAAAGATGAAGTCTATTTTTTTTTAATCTGGAAAGAGGGACAAGAGGGGGAAAAATAAAAAACAAGTGATGAAATAGCAGAAGGAAGGCTTAACACATATATAGTTATATTAAATATAATGATCTGAATACACCAAATCAAAGATAGAGATAGAATGCATTTAAGAACATGCTGTCTACAAGAAACTCCATGAACTATAATAATATAGGCAGCGTGAAAGTAAAAGGATGATAAGCATATATTAAACAAGCATTAATTCAAAGAACTCATAAGATAAAGTAGATTTCAGAGCAAAGAGAATTACCAGGGTGAGAGAGGAACATTACCTAAGGATAAAATAGTCAGACTGTCCAGGAAACACAGCAATCTAAATGTATATACATAAGCAGCTAGATTCAAATACACGAAACAAAAACTGATAAAACTGAAAAGAGAAATAGACAAATCCACTGTTATAGTTGGAGACTTTAACACCCTTCTCCCAACTTTGACAGAACAATTAGTCAAAAATGAGTGAGAATATAAAAGGGTTAGACAATGTAATTAATGAATAGTTGTAAACTGGCATTTGTAGAACTTACCATCATCAACACAAAACACATATTCTTTTCAAGCAGCCATCCAACATTCACCCACATAAACCATATCCTAAACACTAAAACAAACCTCAGCAAATTTAAAAGAAGTGAAACCATATACGGAGTTTATTTTCTGATCATAAGATATTCAAACTGAAATGTAATTATAGAAGGTTTTCAAGAAAGTTCCCTAACGTTTGGAAATTATAAAACATACTTCTAAATATCTCATGGGTCAAACTAGAAGTCAAAAGAAAATGAAATACATTCAACTGAATGAAAAAACATACATAACATATTAAAATGTGTGAGATGCAGCTAACACAGTGCTGAGAGGGAACTGTGTAGAACAAAATATTCACACTAAAAACCAAGATTTTATGGCCCTACTGCCCTAAACATTCCCAATCTAGTCTGATCTCAGAAGCTAAGCAGGGCCTATTCTGATCAGCACTTGGATAGGAGACTGCCTGGGAACAGGCAGTAGGCTTACATTTTAAAACTGTTTTTAAAACATTTTAAAATTTTATATTCATTTTATTTAAAAATAAAAACTTTTTTTTTTAAAGAGGAAAGAAAAAAGTGGTCATATCAACAATCTAAGCTCCCACCTTAAGAAAAAAGAACAGCAAAATTTTTCCAAAGAAAATATAAAAATCATAGCGGACATCAATGAAATGAGAAAGAGAGAAGTAATAAAAAAAATCAATTGAGGAAAAAATAAGCTATTTTTTAAAAACACTAGTTCTACTAAAGGAATTTCATTTCAGAAATTCAACAGAACTCACAAACTTGTTACAGTTTCGAATCACTGTAAAAGATGAAACATGTAGCTTTAAAAATGACGAAATCTATATAGGATCTACATGCTAAAACTACAAAACATGAATTTTAAAAATCAAAGATATAAATAAACAAAAAGACATCCTTTTTTCATGGATTGGAAGATTCAATATTTCAGATGTCATTGCTCTAATCATAACCCTAACCTGTTAGTTTAATATACTATTTACCAAAATCCCATAGGTATAAAAATGTATTCTAAATTCATATGGAAAGAATAGCTAAATTTTCTTTTCTTTTTTTGAGAGAGAGTCTTGCTCTGTTGCCCAGGCTGGAGTGCAGTGGTGCGATCTCGGCTCACTGCAACATCTGCCTTCTGGGTTCAAGCGATTCTCCTGCCGCAGCCTTCTGAGTAGCTGGGATCACAGATGCCCACCACCATGCCTGGCTAAGTTTTGTATTTTAGTAGAGATGGAGTATCACTGTGTAGGTCAAGCTGGTCTTGAACTCCTGATCTCAAATGATCCACCCTACTCGGCCTCCCAAAGTGTTGGAATTACAGGCGTGAGCCACTGCGCCCAGCCAAGAATAGCCAAATTTTCTTTAAAAGAGAAGAATAAGTGGAAGTTTATTACTTTACCTGACTGTGAGACTTATACATACAACTACAGTAATCAAGAGAGTATGGTACTAGCAGAAGAGAAACATAATGAAACAGAACAGAGAATCCAGAAATAAACCCATGAAGGGATAACCACCAGACTTTTAACAAAAGTGCAAAAGCAATTTACTTGAAGAAAGAGAATCTTTTCAATTTATGGTGCTGGAGCACTTGGAAACCCACAGGGAAAAAAAATGAACCTCAAGCTAAGTCTCATACTTCATACAAAAATTAATTCAAAATTGATCGTGGACTTAAAAGCAAATTGTAAAACTATGAAACTTTGAGAAGAAAACCTAAGAGAAAATCTTCAAGACGTTTAGCAAGGCGAAGAGCTATTCTACATGAAATCCAAAACACAATGCATAAAAGAAAAAAAGTCAATAAATCGGGACTTCAAAATTTAAAATCATTGCTCTCCAAAACCTTGTTAAAAGGGAGAAAAGACAATCTACAAATTAAGAGAAAATCGTTGACAGAGGCTACATCTCTGGAATATGTAAAGAGCTCTCAAAATCCAACTGTACAAAAACAATTCACTCAGAAAATGGGCAAAAAGACTAACACATTTCACAAAAGAGGAGATACTGATGGCAAATTAGCATATAACTTCATTAACCTTAGAGAAAGGCAAATTAAAACCATAAACTTAAAAAGGAAAGAGGCGCGGTGGATGCCAGAGTCGATGCAGAACTCAGATTTCTCCTACATTGCTACAAGAAATGTGAAATGATCCAGCCACTCTGGGAAACAGCTTGGTGGTTACCGCAGAAAAAAACAAAACAAAATAAACAAAAGCTAACACACAAAACTCAACATACGCTTAGCATATTACACAGAAATCACACTGTCGGCTTCCATCTCAGAGAAATAAAACGTATGCCCATACAAAAATTCACACACAGCAGCTTTCTCATCATCACAATCTCCGAAAAAACCCCGACGGCCGAAAAGGAGTGAGGGGTTAAACAAACTGTGGAGCATTCATACCAGGCAGTACCCTTGAGGATTAAAAAGAAACAAACTCTTGATACATGCAAGTCGGAGGGACGTCCAGAGGATGATTATGCTGAGAAAAGGCAATCTCAGAACGTTACCTACTGTACGATTCAATTCAAAACCCACTCTTGGATCACACATTAGTGGAGTCCGGGATTAGGGATGGGGGTGGTGACATGGGTGTGACTGTAACGGGACAGCCAAGAAGATATTCCTCCGGAGATCCTTGCAGCAACACGACAGTTCTGTGTCTTCTCTGTACTGGTGGTTACAGGCACCACACATATAGTAAAACCCACCGAACTATATACAGACACACACAAATGAGTGTGTCTAAAGCTGGTGACATCTGAAGGAGGGTTGTGAAGTGTGCCAATGGCTTGGCCATAGCCGCTAAAGTTATGATAGACGTGGTCACTGAGGAACTGGGGTAAAGAGTACCCAGACCCTTCAATACTATTTTTGCAAATTCCTCTTAAACCATAATATCAAATTTTAAAGTTAAAGAAATGGAAGATAATGGTTTCATGGCCTCTAAATTTCTTTCCTTTTAATTAGCAGTAGCAGACTTCATTGCAGTTACTCAGAATCACAGAAGTTGGAATTAAGGTCAAAGTCTTTTGCAATCTTTATAGGTACCGTTGTAAAGCAGAGAATAAGGAGAAAAAGTAGAGCAAAAGGCTAAATCCACTGCAGTCACCAGTGGCAGGGTATCAATAGCTCATGATAAAATTGTGAGTTTTCTGTCCTGGAACAATGAACATCTGGGAATATTTTTATTCTGATTTCACTAATTATGGCTATCAATCTCCTCCAGTTAGTCATCATAGCTTCTCAGAAGTCATCAAGGAATGTAGGGTAGCTAATTACAAGCTCTGTCTTTGTAATTACACAGTATAAAGTAGTTTGTACTGAAATGTCTATATCCTGCAGTATTACATAGTTATTGGGGGGAAAAACAATGAACAAAGTGGATAAGGCCTAGAAGGCTGGAAAACCGCAGGTGACCATCTGTCACACTTTCGCATGACCAGTCATGGAAATCCTTTTCTGTAATGTTTCTTTTCTCGGCCCCTTTCTCAAAGAACTTCCTGTCTGTACTTCATCAAGAAATAAAATGAAGCTGTTCTCAGGATGTCTCTCTGTTGCCAGGCTGGACGTGGACCTGCCCTCATCACCAACCTTCCCAAGAGACTCTCCTCCTTCCCTGCCACAAGCAAGGATGTCAGCCCCTGGCTGCAGACATGTGTCTCACTCTGGCTTTCCCTTCTTGAGCATCTTATTAGTCACCGAGTTCTGATTTTTTTCTTCCTTTACTTTCATCTAAGCAAACCACAAACTTATCCCAGATAGCCAATCAATCCAACTTCTGTTTCTATGTTAGCTGGGGAAAAGTGGTATAGAATAGAAATATTCATAATACCCTCATAAAACATGTGCTCCCAATGGCATGGAATGACATCTACACAAGCTACATAAAATATGTCTCACAATCCAAATTTGGAGCCTGCTTCGACTTTGCTTTGGCCAAATGTTTTCTTTACCCTTTAATGCATTGTGTGGACCAGGCATTTCCTGTTTTGAGATGGTTACGAGCAAGAAGGCAACACAGGCCTGCGCTGCGTCACTCTTGTTCCCTTTAACAAACTACAAAACAAAATTCCTAAAAAGAAAGTTCATCACTCCCAGACCCAACTCTCTTAACAACTCAGCCCAGCCTTATTTCTTAATATTTTAAACTTATCATACAGTCCACTGAAGCTTTGCTGTGCATGAGGCACTGTGGTGGGTGCTTCTCACTTAATCCATGAAATATTCTAGTCTGAAAGACAGAACAGACAATGGACAATGGCCAGACCACAGACGATCACAGAATTCTGAGTCACCACCTCTGCAGCAAACAGTCCGGGAAAAGAAACCACCACCTCTGCACCATTGGCACAGCACATTCCGGATCTGTCAATAATGGAAGCGTCCCTAATTTGTGCCCACTTCCATCCAACTCAGAACCAACCTGAAAAGGCCAGCTATGCTCCGCAAACCCATCACAAAGAATGCCTGGCTTTTTGTGAGCCTGTGCCAGCTTCATCATGCCAACAACCTCCTCCCAGAACCCACCCAAAGCCTTCCCTTCTTCTACCACAGAGTTTCCCACCCTGCCTGCTCTTAAGTCTCTGCCAAATGCAAGTGATGGGGCTGATCTCCTTTACTAAAGCAACTCTGAATAAACAGCCTCTGCGTGTTCTCATTTAGGAGGTCTTGTTTGTTCCCCCAAGTCCTGTGGTCCTGCAGGATCATGCACATCTTTTGCAGACGCAGAGACTGATGTGCAGTGAACAGAAACCTGCAGAAGGCCATAACTGCCCATGGGGATGTCTCCGCCATTCCAATCTCAGAGGCCCATCTTCCCCCCACCTGCTGGTGCTCATTGTCATCTGCTTTCACTATTAAACAACGCCATAAGCCTCCCCATCGGACCTGCAACCGCAGAAACCGGGGCTCATGTTTACATTTCTCTTGGTCAATTTACTTTAAATGATTAGGTTTTTTTCCTTTTGTCATAGGAAAAGGAACACTAAACCTGGCCACACATGGAGGACAATTGATAATTTGTCTGTTCTTAATAAGAAGATACATTTGCTCCTACGCCGAAACAGACAGAGGAGACTGATGAGCACGGGGAACCATCAGCAATTCAGCACAGTCCGTGAGGAACTGACCTGGCTGATCTGGTTAGCGCAGTCAGAGACAAGCATCCCAAGAGGCAGATGAACTTTCCTGGACATTGCTCATAAAAATCCCCTTTTCTCCATTCAATTCCCATCAGTCCTGACTTAATAGGACCAGTTTAAAAACTCTACCTCAACAAAATGTTTAAGATACTAAAAATCTTGTTATATTGCAATATTTAAAGTATTGCTATATGAAAGCTGGTCTTACCCCCTAGAAGGGGGTAAAACTACATGTATAACTCAAAGGAATAGTGGGTAGATGTAGAAGGAACCATGAGATTTTGAACAATAGTACTTAAGTATTCGCCAAAAGCTCCAGGTTGCTTGACAACCTGGGGACTTTTAAAATGCACAGACTGCAAATCTGCTTAACATTTGAGATGGTCACATGCATGGCTGAGTTCATTAGTGCCTTCATCACGGATAAAATCCTTATGGCTTATTGTTGCTTAAATCCTAGAGGTCACTGTTAAACAAATTCACAACGCTCAGACAGCACACTGTGGCTCCAGGTTCAGGTTATTGCAGCTCTAATTCTCTCCTCCTGCCCTTACTAGACTTCAGTTTAGAAACTCTCGGCGTTTCTACATCGTTGGTCTTTACGCCTGCCAAAAACACTTTACTGACTTCCGAACTGGTAGAAAATGTACAATATTTAAACAAAAAATCTCTCAGAAGATGGTGCCTTAAGACGAATTCTTTTTTAATCAAAATGCTATTACTTGCCATGACTCACTGCAGTGTCATTTTAGGTAGGATGATAGAGTAACTGTTGGGGCATTCAAAGTAAGCAAAGCACTATGCATGTGTAATATCTGTGTTCTCTAAGGAGGAAGGATGGTAAATCAGATGCGGGTAGAAGTGCCCCATGGAGGAGTAGGTGAGTCTTGAGGGCTGCTACGGTTTGCATATAGTTTGTTGGGCCCCACCAAAACTCACGTTGAAATTTGATCCCCAGTGTGGAGGTGTGGAAAGGTGGGGCCCACAGGACGTGCTAGGCCTTTGGGCTGGGTACAGTTCTCACGGTACGAGTGAGTTCTTGCTGCGGTGAGGCTGGACTGGTTCTTGAGAGAGTGGGTTGCTGTACAGCAGGACAGCCTTTGGGTTTGCTGCCTCTTTGTACCCGTCCACTTCCCCTTTGGCCCTCCCTGCCACATCATGACAAGACACAAAAGCTCCTGCCAAAATCCAGGGCCATGCCCTTGAACTTCTCACCCTGCAGAAGCCAAGCAAACTTCTTTTCTTTATAAATTACCCGGCCTCAGGTGTCGAGTTATAGCAACACTAAAGAAAACAAGACAAAGAAGCAAACGCCATGGTCTTTGGGTAGCTCAGCAGCAGGACACGCTGTCGGACCACAGAACGGCACATGGGTTGTCACTTCCGGCCACGACTCTCCTCGATCCTACATGGCACACAGATGAAGGCTGTGTCCTCCTAGAACGTTGACACCTTTCTCCAGATCATCATTTGGCTGACTTTTTCTCTATAAAATAATTTCTATGGAATGTTAACAGAGAACGTTTCCATGAAAATGATGTCCATGGTCTAATCATGTTGGGATGCTGAGCTCACCATGTGCTCCAATCCCACTGAGATTCCCAAGGCACTGCAGTATCTCAAAGACTCCAGCAAGTTCCGAGATTACGCAACAAACACAAGTTTTACTCTGTTTAATTCAGTGTTTCATAAACATTTTCACATGGAAACTTTTCTCATAGACCACATGTGTGACACATTGGATGGCATGAGTGTTTCTCAGAGGGTGTTCTAGACAGGATGGCAGTACGTGTGTGTGGCACTTTCTCATGCAGGACTAGAAACAGCAGGCAGGCACCAAGATGGCCCCAGTGATCCCTGTCTTTTATTATTCATATCCTTGTGTTGTCTTCTCCCATACTCTAACAGGGTTGGTCTGTGTGACCAATAGAATAAGGCAAAGTGATGGTAGGTCAGTTTTCAAATGAGGTAATAAAAGACTGTGGCTCCCATCTTGGACTGACTCTTCCATGGATCTCTGGCTCTGGGGCAAGATGACCGCCATGTTGTGAGGAAGCTCAGGCAGCTTATAGAAGGATCCACTCCATAAGGAGCTGGGGTCTCACACCAACAACGATGTGGGCGAGCTTGGGAGCAGACCCTCCTATGGATGAACATTTAGAAGGCAGCTTGAAGGTAACCTCTTCAGAAACCATGAGCTAGAACTACCTAGCTAGGCTACTAACGAATTCCTGACCCCAGACATCACAAGATCCTGTTTGTTGCTTTAAGCTAAGTTTGGAGGCAATATATTATGCAACAATAGATAACAAATACACCAGATAAGAAAGCCTGGGAAGTGTGATTAGGATTATACTCGGGAAGTGTTTCATTCATTCAAATGTGTATTACACTGATCCTATGAACCAGGCCCTGCACCAGGCACTGAGGTACAGCAGCTGACCAGGCAGATAATCCTGTTACCTGTCTTATTTTCAGGTGACTGTACTTCCTTGTCTCCCATGCAACACAGCATAGAAGGACTAACCATTTCTTGCCAGTGGACTGGGAGCAGCTCATACAACTTCCTGTCTTGAGACATCAGCTTCCTCTTCTATGCTCCCTTTGTTCTTGCTACCAACTGAAGACAGACCTGACCTAGTTCCAACCATGCAGAATATGATAATGTCTTGGCTGTGATGGATCGAAACATGTTAGCAACCTGGATTCTTGAGTTACAACAGCAGAGACAGCAGAGTCACTCCACTGACCTGATGGCTCAAAGCAGGGTCATTACATGAAATAGTAAAAATAAGCTTCTGTGTTTTTTAAGCCCTTGACTGTTCAGTGTCTTTGCTGTAGCCTGAACCTTACTGACAAAATTTATAATCAGAAAGAAAAATGTATTAGACACATGATGGAAAGAAATTGTATACAGTTACTCCAAAAAACACAGTATCTTTCATGTATCAAATAGAATCCCAAGACAATTCTACTTTGGGCTTACAGTACACATTGCTCTATCATTTTTACTCCTTGTACATTTTTTTTAATCACAACAAACAAACGACTAAGAATAAGAGTAGAATAAGAGTCTACGCACTTTGGCCAAATCTAGCCCACCACCTATTTTGGTAGATTAAGTTTTATTGGTACAGCCACACTTGTCTGTTCATGTGTAGTCAATGGCTGCTTTTGCACAGCAAGCGCAGTTGAGTAGCTGCAACAGACTGAATGTTTACGACCCTTTAGAAGACAAAATCTTTCAATGCCAGTTGCAGGGCATAGGTTTCAATGGTAAACTATTTTAGTGAAAACACTATACTATTAGCTCATTATTAAAACTCATAATGTCTAAAAATCAACTTGTCCTGATTCCATTTTGAATCTCTGAGCAGCCAGGGTTTTTTTCTGTTACTTTCTTGAGGAAAAAAAAATAAGCAACGTCTTTTTGAAGCACTCTTCTTTCTGAATGAGACCAAAGCACACCCCACCCGTGTTCTGCTCCCTTCAGAGGTGGCTGGGATGGTGCACTGTGGGCTGTCGCAGCTCTGATTAGTCTCCAACTCTTGCCTTGCGGTGGATGATTCAGCCCTGACTTAGCAGCTAGACTTTTAAAAAAACAGAAAAACACTCTTTGGTACAGCTTAGAGTAGGTGCAGTCATAGACACTTCTTTGCAGAGGTCTTTGAAAACAGCACTGCAGTCTGCTGCTACAGACAGAGCATGGCTCTAAGATCAGTGACAGCATCAACTCCACTGAGGCATCTCAAAGAGCCCACACACCATGTGTCACTTAGCAAGATGACACAAGCCAGCCTGGGGGTTCCAACCCTGGCCCAGTGACGACTGAGTCTTTGTGACAGTGGACCCTAAACACTCTGGGTGCCCAAGAGACAAGGCCACCTCAGCACAGATGCAACTTCCACGAACCTTAAAATAAAGCTCACCCTTGGGAGAATAGCTGAAACTCCTTTTTTGAAGGAGACACCTGGTAACCACAGGGAACGAACACAGTATAAGAAAGAGGGAAGAACCCATCAGTCTCTGAGGACAGTCTGGATGGAAATTCTGCCTGGGGTATCTGACCCCTGACTATATCTGGACCTTGCCAGCAACTGCTCCCCACTTCCCTCTTGTCCACCATTCTCAGCAAACTGACACGAGAACAGAAAACCAAACACCGCATGGTCTCACTCATAAGTGGGTGTTGAACAATGAGAACACATGGATGCAGGGAGAGGAAATTCACACACCAGGGCATGGGGGGTGGGGGGCTAGGGGAGGGATAGCAGGGGGTGGGGGGATTGGGGAGGGATACCATTAGCAGAAATACCTAATGGAGACGACGGGGCAATAGATGCAGCAAACCACCATGGCACGTGTATAACTAGGTAACAGACCTGCAGGATCAGCCCATGTACCCCAGAACTTACAGTGTAATAAATAAATTTTAAAAAGAAAAAAGAGTGCCGCTGAACAAACTGCCTGTGCAGCAGTCGGGGCCTAAGACTCCCCTCGAGGAGAGTCAGAGGGAAGGGGAATAGTCGCCCCTGGGGAAACTGGTTAACTAGAACAACCCAGGGCTCCAGAATGCACGAGCTCCCAGGGGATCCTTAAGCAAATTAAGCCATCCAGGTTAAAGTTAGAGGCAAACCTCAATGGTAGTTAATATGATGGAAAAGACAGGTTATAACAGCAAAGCTTCCTCCAGATCTCCCCGGCACCTGCCCACGCGTTCCTGCCCGCTCTCCTCCCCACTGACGTAAGGCGCATTGGCTCACGGTGCAGGTGGTCCCTCTGGAGCGGTGTCAGCCACCACACACCTGCTCCCACATGGTTCCCAGGGGAGGCTGGAGGAGCAGGTAGTTACAGATGGCTCATTTTCCTGCCGTTTGTGACAGACTGACTCTAGGTTGCATACCCAGCAGCCAGCCATCCTTCTCCCCACCCCTCACCCCACCTTCGGGGGAGGTCTCCTAGAGGGCGTGGCCTGGGGTCTGGGGCGTGGCCTGTTGATCCGAGGGAGGGCGTGGCCTGAGCTCCGAGGGCGTGGCCTGTTTATCTGAGGGGGCGTGGCCTGCGCTCCGGGGGCGTGGCCTAGGCCTCCTCCGTCTCCACCTGCAGCGCCCGCCCGGGTACCAGACTGCGGAGCTCCGCGCTTAGGGACATGGCGGAAGCCGGAGTGCGGGCGGCAGCAAGAGGCTCCCGCGGAGGAAGCCACACACACCTAAGGGGCCTGTCCGCAGGGCTGGACGGTAGGTCAGGATGTCGGGACAGGCCGTGGAGGAGCGCTCACCTGCGGAAGAGCCCTCCTCCCTTGTCCTCTCGGATACTCCCTGGCGTCTGCAGGATCCCGGCACGAAAGGGCCGAAGGACAGAGAGCTAAACTCCTGTAGGGCTGGCGTTTCACCTCTGTGCTCAGGCTTCCGTATCACTTCAGTCCTTAAAGTTATTGTGAAATCACAGCAAATAACGGTCCTCACCACCCAGGACCGTGAATTCATCCCCTGAATTTGCTCTGTTTTTTCTTTCTGGCCGCCTATCCACCCTAAGAATGGCCTGAGCTAATCCATTCCCCTTATTATGTTTGGTCCTGGATGGTGAAACATGGTGCATCATCATTTTAAAAATTACGTTTTAATTTATAATTGACCTAAAATAATGTTACACAGTATTTCAGTGCACGTGTAAGTTGTATGATGATCAAATCAGGACTGTGACCATATCTATCATTTTAGCCATTTCTTTTTGGTGATAACGCTTAGGAGTTAGATCTCTAACTCTCTTGAAATATGCACACCATTGTTACTTGCTGCAGTCACCCCACTGGATCACAGAACACCAGAACTTACTCCTTCTAACTGTAACTTTGTACCTGTGGTACCACTTCTCCCATTTCTCCCTGCCCACCTTAGCCTCTGATAACCACGACTGTGCTCTCAACTTCTATGAAACCAACTTGTATAGAGTCCACGTGTGAGTGACATCAGGCAGGATTGATATTTCTGTGCCTGGCTTCTTTCACTCACCATCTTTAAATGGAACTTTTCCTCTCCATCTGTCTGAGTATGATTTCTGAGTTGAACAAACAGGGCTGCATGACCAGCTGCTGAGAGGCTACACAAATGCGTGATGAAGCCCTACGCCGACACCAGTATTCGTATTTTAAAGACATAAGGCACACACACAAAAATCAATCACCACACATCTACACACTTCCTCTTCATGGCTTTTCTGTCTTGCAACAGACACATTTGTAGATCTTAAGCCAAAACAAAGATCATTCAGAATATCAACAGAGAAGAACCTGATTCATTTTTCTAAGAGCTGTATTATTATTGTCACTATTTTTTATACTGCTCTACACCAGTGCTATTTTGGATTCTATCTGGAACACTCATTATCATTTCCTGACTTCTCTTTTGCAATGGACTTTTGAATTTCTATAAATCTTGGGTAGAAAGGGAATCACTTCTCTATAAAAGGACACAGCAGAAGGATTCAAATTTAAATGTTTCAAAACAAGCTTCCCTTGGCTTTAGGGTTATAACTAACATAGCTAATATTAGTGGACATTATGGTTAATATTAATTTATATGAGTAATATATTTTCCAAGATTCTTAAAACTTAATACAGGCATATATATTTGTAACAGACATGTAGATACATACACAGATATGGATATACATACGAAAATTAACAATAAAAGCTCATTCAGCTGCCTGTCACCACTCCTACTGACCCAGTGATGGCTTCTGATACATCATTCTCAGGCCAATTTCAAGCTGACTTATGTTTTGACTCATAAATGTACTTGTCACCTTTGAATGTCAGGACTACACAAGGTCTGAGACACAGAAGATGAAATACAAATGCTATGGCTTGCTTTCAAGGACTTTAGAGTCTTGTAGTAACATATGTGAAAATTCATTTCTTTCTTTTTTTTCTTTGAAACAGAGTCTCACTCTATCCCCTAGGCTGGAGTGCAGTGGTGCAATATC
Source organism: Cacajao melanocephalus (assembly GCA_963573385.1). NCBI lineage: Eukaryota > Metazoa > Chordata > Mammalia > Primates > Pitheciidae > Cacajao > Cacajao melanocephalus. The sequence continues at coordinate 29,887 of CAUYLG010016301.1, forward strand.
AGCTCACTGAAACCTCTGCCACCTGGGTTCAAGCAATTCTCCTGCCTCAGCCTCCTGAGTAGCTGGGATTACGGGCATGTGCTACCACACCTGGCTAATTATTGTATTTTTAGTAGAGAGGGTTTCACCATCTTGGCCAGGCTGGTCTTGAACAGCTGACATTGTGATCTACCCGCCTCGGCCTCCCAGAGTGCTGGGATTACAGGCATGTGCCACCGTGCCCGGCAGAAAATTCATTTCAAACATGAAGCTTGCTGGGAGGGACATATGTCTAAAACACAGTGGAAACACAAGAGAGAGAACACAGTTAGTGTGTGGGGGTGATGGTTAGAGGATACAACTTTGAGCTGACGCTTAAAATTAGGGTTGGAATTTTCTGGGGAGATCTGGAAATAGAGGCCATGCTAGGAAAGGAACAGAACATGCAGAAAGCACAGGGTCATAAGAACTACATGTCACTTGGAATTGGTGGATCAGGCGATGGTGGGCAGGTCCAGGGGGCCTAAGGGAGGTACAAGATAAAGCAGGCCAGTAGAAACTTTTTAAAAAGTATTGATTACAAATTAAAGTAGTGTAGATATTACTGACCTGAAATCACAGATACCATTGAGGAGTTCTGGGTAAGGCCAACTTCTCTGGGAGGATGACAGACTGGTTAAGGGGGCAGTGGAGAGGCAATGCAGTAGTCCAGCTGAGAGGCATGCCTGCTGGACAATGGTGGAAGTGAAGGATGTAATTTATGCTTCTGGCTAAGATGAAGGAACAAGGATTAGTTATACCCTCCTGGCTGAAATAACGAACAAGATAAATGAAGTAAGACATTTGCAAGACAGCCACTGAGTAACAGTGTATGAGGTTCCGTGATCCCTGTAAAATGAAAATCAAAAGAGTTGACCTCTATGAATGTCCCAGCTAACTGGCTTAGAAGAGTTTCTGGGTCTCAGTGGGAGAAAGGAAAACCCTGGGGAAAGCCAAGAGGACTCCTTGAGGTGAAGAAATGAAGCTCCGGGTCTAAGAAGACCAAGTGGGGTAGAGTTTGCAAGACAGAGTATTAGAAGATGGAACTGCACAGAGATAAAATATTTGAGATGAATTTGAAAAACACAACAAAGCAAAATATGCAGGATGTATCTAAAGCAGAAGTGGTAGAAAATGTATTGCCTAAAGGCAATATTAAAGACAGATCTCAAATCAATCACCTCAGCTTTCACCTTAAGAAACTGGAAAAAGAAAAGAAAATTGATTCTATCTCTGCCTCCAAAAATAGAAGAAAGGAAATACAAAAATCAGGGTAAAATTAATGAAATAAAAAAACCAAAAAACAATTGAGAAAATCAATTGAACTAAAAGCTGGTTCTTTGAGATTAATAAAATTGACAAATCTATATCCAGACTGCTCAGGAAAAAGAGAAGACAAATTGGTTGTATCAAAAACCAGAAGAGGTGACATTACCACAGATTCTACTTATATTAAAAGGAGAATAAGAGGATATTTTAAATAACTTTATGACAATAAATTGGTATCTGAAGTGAGATGGGCACATTCCTTAAAAGACACCAACTGCCAAACTGCACTGAATAAATAGATAATCTGAGTATCTTTATATCTATGTTAAAATTGAATTTTCAGTAAAAATTCTTCTCATAAAAAAACTCCATGTCAAGATGACTTCACTAGTGAATGTACTAAGCATATTAGTAAAAAATAAAACCTACTGTCTACACACCTTCCAGAAAACTGCAAAGGAGGAAATACATCCCAACTCATTATATGAGGCCAGGATTACCCTGATATCAAAACCAGAAAAAGACATTGCAAGAAAAGAAAACTACAGAGCAACAGTCCTCATTAGGGATAGAAGCAATTTTTTAAAAAAATAGTATATTGAATCCAACAATATATAAAAGGGAAAATGCATCAGGATCAAGTGAGGTTTAATGCAGGAATATAAAGTTGGCCTAGGATCTGCTCATCAATTAAGGTAATTCACTGCAATAATTTAAGTAACTATATCAATAAACTAAAAAGGGAAAGCATATAATCATATCAATAGATGCAGAAAAGAATTTGTCAAAATTCATCGATTCCTATATTTTAAAAAAAAAAACTCAGCAAACTAGAAATACAAGAGAACTTTCATAGATAAATGGCATCTATAAATTTTCTTGAGCTCAGCCTGGGCAACATAGTGAGAACCCCTCTTTACAACAAATTCTTAAAATTAGCTGGACTTGGTGGCCTCTGTGGTCTCAGCTACTTGGGAGGCTGAGGTGGGAGGACTGCTTGACCCTGGGAGGTTGAGGCTGCGGTGAACCATGATTGTACCATTGCACTCCAGCCTGGGCAAAAGAGCAACACCTGGTCCCAAAGGAAAAAAAAATCCTTGAGCTAACATGATAATTAAAGGTAAATGGCAGCCAAGCAAGGTGGCTCACACCTGTAGTACCAACACTTTGAAAGGCCAAGGCAGGCAGATCACCTGAGGTCAGAAGTTCGAGATCAGCCTGGCCAACATGGTGAAAGCCCATCTCTACTGAAAATACAAAAATTAGCTGGGTGCATGCCTGTAAACCCAGCTATTTGGGAGGTGAGGCAGGAGAATCGCTTGAACCCAGGAGGAAGAGGTTGCAGTGAGCCGAGATTGTGCCGTTGCACTCCAGCCTGTGTGACAAGAGCAAAACTCTGTCTCAAAAAAAATTTTATATTTATATTGAAAGCTCTATCTAGTGTAATGGGTCTCGGTTCAAGAAAGAATGAAAAATGAAGAAACAGAAGACATGTAGATGGGGGAGGAAGAAGCAGAAGCGCGATCATTCATAGATGACATAACGACTTATACAAACTATAAAGAAAGGCATTCACAAAGTTTCAGGATACAGTATCAATATACAGAAATGAATTGTATGTCTATTACTCACAAAAAATTTTTAAAATACCATTTACAGTAGCATCAACAATGTGAAATACATGAGCATAAATCTGACGGAAGATGTGAAACATATGTACACTGAAACCACATAGAATTACTGGGAGAAATTTTACAAGACTTGAATAAATGGAGAAATAAAGTGTGTTTGTGTGTCAGAAGACTCAATATTGAGAGCCAGTTCTCCCAAATGATAGATTTGATGTACTCCTAATCAAAATCCCAGCAGGACATTTTTTTTGGAAACTGACAGACTATTTCTAAAATTCATGTGGGAATGCAAAGCATGTATAACAGTTAAAGTAACTTTGAAAGTCAAGAACAAATGTGCAGGACCAAAATCTGATTTTAAGGTTTAGGTTTATTAGAAAACTACAGTAATCCAGACAGTGTGATAAAGACAAACAGATTCATCTATGGAACAGAACAAAGTCCATAAAAGCAATTTTTTGACAATGGTAAAAACCAATGCAGAAGGTAATTTTCAGCATAAAGTGCTGAAAGATGGGATATCCATAAGCAGGAAAAAAAAGAATTCCAATCCATACTTCATGTTGTGTACAAATATTATCTCAAAATGGATGATTGATGTAAATGTAAAATTGAAAACTAAAACTTCCAGAAAAATAAGAGGGCCAGGAGTGGTGTCTCATGCCTGTAATCCCAGCACTTTGGGAGGCTGAGGCGGGCGGATCACCTGAGGTCGGGACTTTAAGACCAGCTTGACCAACATGGAGAAACCCTGTCTCTACTAAAAGTACAAAATTAGCTGGGCATGGTGGTGCATGCCTGTAATCCCAGCTACTGGGGAGGCTGAGGCAGGAGAATCGCTTGAACCAGGGAGACAATGGTTGCAATGAGCTGAGATCACACCATTGCTCTCTAGCCTAGACAAGAACGAAACTTCATCTTAAAAAAAAATCAGGAGAAAATCTTCATGACCTTGGGTTTGATGATGAGTTTTTAGATGAAACACCAAAAGCGCGATCCATGAAAAGGAAAACAACCGGTAAACTGGACTTCATCAAAATGGAAAATTTCTGCTTTTCAGAAGACATGGCTAAGAGAATGAAGACACGAGCCACACAGACTGGGAGAAAGGATTTGCAACGTCCACACCCGACAGAGGCTGGTCGCCGGAATGAGAGTGCTCCCTCAGATCGTTTCCTAGCTGGGGCCAGCATGGTCCCTGAAGATCTGAGTCTGAGCATGTAACTCCCTCCCTAACGCTTTCAGTGCTTCCCTTTGCTCCCCTGGAAAGACCAGGGTTCCTGAGCCCTGAGAACCTGGGTCGTCTTCCACCTGTCTCTATTTTTTTTTTTTTTGGAGACGCAGTCTCGCTCTTTCACCCAGGCTGGAGTGCAGTCATGCGATTTCAGCTCACTACAACCTCCGCCTCCCAGGTTCAAGCTATTCTCCTGCCTCAGCCTCCCGAGTAGCTGGGACTACACCCATGTACCACCACGCCCGGCTAATTTTTGTATTTTTAGTAGAGACGGGGTTTCACTATGTTGGCCAGGATGGTCTCGATCTCCTGACCTCGTGATCCCCCTGCCTCTGCCTCCCAAAGTGCTGGGATTACAGGCGTGAGCCACCGCGCCCGGCTCCACCTGTCTCTCTTGCTTCGTCTCAGGTGCCCACCTTTGTTCTCTAACCATTTCTCCAGTTTCTCCAGAAGTCGCTGTTTCTTCTGGCTTCTAGAGCCTCCCTCTGCTGTTACCTCTGATTTCAAACCTGCCACCTCCTCTGTGCCCCTCCCTTCCCCCCCAGTCTCTCAGCTCCCCGGAGTGGCCCTTCCCATCCCCCACTATGTCATGGCATGGCTCTCCAGCGTATGTTCTCAAAGCATCCTGAACTTCTCAATGCTTTTTACCACTGCAATTTATTCAGCGATGGTCAGTCCAGCGTTTGTCTAAACATGGGACTGTGTGCACTGTCTAGGCCTGCAGCATGACCCCACACATAAGAATTCATGAATATGTGGTTAAGAAATCATAACTGAACACCATAAACTTTGCAGGGAGTTGTCTTAGCCATAATATTTTGGGTTTATAAATTTAAGTTTAAAAATTTTCCCACAGATAGATGGAAAGAAAACAAATGTTTTAAATATTTTGGGTTCCATCTGCACATCAGATGCTCCCGTCTGCTCCTAAAATGGCTAATCACAGGTCTCATCTGCTTGTATGAGAAAGTGTTTGACAAGTTCAAATCTCTTACAGTGGGGAAATATCCTTGTATCAGTGGTTTCTGTCACAGAAGGAACATCTTAGAGGCAATCAGGACCTGGTGACTTCAGCAAAAAACAGCATCACATATTGCAGGTTAATTTTCTCAGCACTTAACAGTTTACAGATGACTGACCATGGGGGCTGACATCAATGTATCAGTAAACTCTGGAAACAAGAGTCTGGCTGTAGCACCACGTTTCAGCGCTAAATTTAAATCACCTTTGTTCTCTGTATAAGCCCTAGCCATAAATTTCTCATCGATTTCTTTCCGGGAAGTTTATGGTCACTGTCACCTTGTCATGGCTGCTGACAGCCCCTGGCATTGACGTAAGTGGGTTTTGATGGTTTCCTTTCCAAAGCGGAATTTATTTAATACTTATCCTTGGCCACAATGGGAACCAGAGTCTGGTTGATTCAAACCCAGTAGCTCTCACCTGTGCCAAATCAATATAGTAATCAATGGAGAAAACGTGTGTTTCTTCCTCATAGAAAATAGCACTAGGCGTAGTAAAGAAAGAAAGAGAAAACATGTAAGTTAGTGGACTCTGTTCTCAAAAATATTTGCTAATTTTAAAAAGCGTGTTTGTTTCGTGCAGAAAGTGGCACTAAGAAGAATGAAGAAATAGAGACAAGGCGTGTCATTACGTGGACTCCATTTTCTCAAAACCATTTGCAAATTTTAAAAAGAACCTTAACTCAAGAGATTTCTTCTAAGTCATGTAACTGTCTTCTGATTCTACATATGCTTCCGGGCAAAGTTCTCCAATTTTCAAAGACGGTGTCTACATCAGGTAAGAAAATCGTCCCACTTCCCATGACTAAGAATGACAAACGTGAAGGGAATGTGTGAGCTTCCTCAGGACTCTGACGGGGTGGGGCAGCAATGAGAAAGGTGAGCATGTCTCCCGACCCTGTAGAACTGGGGGCTAAGAAGAGACTGTTCAGTGAAGAAGGGAAGTGGAGATGGAGAAAGGAACTACCAAGGCCCTCAGCGGGGAGGATCTCTGCACAACCTGCTGCATGCTTGCTTTGGAAATACCAATGTGGAGAGGGGTCTTGTTAAAGGCACCAGGCTTACTGGGTGGAAGAGTCCACACACTACCTCCAGCTTAGCCTCAAAATAGCAAACAGATCACAGCGTGGGGCGGAAGGGCCATTCCACGCCGAGGCACTGAGATCCCCGTGCCTGGCACACGCGACCTTTCCTTCTCCTTCAGGGACACAGGGTCTCCTGCCATCGCCTTAGCGAGGATGCCCAGATTCAGGACTTTCATCATTGCCTTCTGCTCTAATGCAGGAAGTCTGGAAGGAAAAGAATTTGAGGCGCATGTCTCGCTGGAAGGCATGATGGATTCTTTCCTCAGGGATTTGTTAGAAAGGAGGGAGAAGGAAACCATAAACAGCAAAGCCATTTAGTCAAGAGGTTTTGGGCGTACAATGCAGCGGAAATGTGACCCAGAGGCTTACAGGGAAAATAAGGGAAGAAACAGTGTTATTGGCCTAAACTCTCAGATATAAATTTAGAGGTTGTAACAGTGTTAATAGCATGATTTGTTTGGGTTGAAATAAACTTTTCAAAAATGTTTCAAGGTAAGAAGTTGCTCCCACAGATGGAAATACGCCAGGGAAGGTTTACATGAAGAGGAAAGGAAAGGGATAGTTTTTTACTCATAAGTCTTTGTCAACAAAAATGTCAGTTTGATGAATATCAAGTATACTTTATATGTTTTAAAAATATTTTACATATTTAATTACACACCTTCAATATTCAATTACATACACATATGTGTGTGTGTGTGTGTGTGTGTGTGTGTGTGTATATAAATGGAATACTGTAGTACATAAGTGTATGTGATGGGGATTAACAGCACCCCGCCGTCTCAGCAACCCAAATCTCTCCGTCTTGAGCAAAGACAAGTGACACTAGGGGGTTCGGGGGGGAGCTTCATTACTTTCACTCTTTCCAGTTTGGGTGGTTAACCCCAGATCTAGGTAATACCTTTCTCATTAAAACACATATTGATTTATCAACTTTAGCCTCCAATACATGAAACCAGCCCTCCCACTATGGCCCCATGACCATCAGTTATATCGGTTACCTTTGTAACTTTAAATAATCTACCTGCAACACTTTTCTTCTTCTAGAGATGCCTTGATCCCTAGTGCCACAGAATAAGCCGTAACTTTGGTCCCATCCTTTCCTCCCACTTGTCAGATCCTCATTTCTGTCATTTATAAAAGTAAAGTTTGCATATTTGTTTTCAAAGTTGAAAATCAATAAATTACCATGATTGTGACTATGTGACAGATACTTTTTTAAACTCACGAAAGCAAGTAGAATGCTGCTGTAGAACGCCTTTGTGTCCTTGTATTTCCTGGCATCCTGTGTGTTTCCCCATGATTTCCTCCCTCTGTCCTGTGCTGGTCCATGTCATACCTCTCAGCACACACCTGCCTTGGTCTTACTCCTGACCACACTGGCCCATTGGACGGGTTCTCTGGCCTGTCAGCCAGCAACCCCTGGGGCCCCTTCATCAGGCCCCTATGTTGGCCTCCCTGTTTCCTGGGTCCAGAGTCTTTCTTTACATTTGATTTCTTATGCCGTTTTGCTGGAAGGAGGCCCATGGTCTGAGTCCTTGAACATACAATCGTCCCTCAGTATCTGTGGTGGATGGGCTCCAGACACCAAAATCCACAGATGCTCAAGTCCCTGAGATAAAATGGCCTGATGTTTCCACATAACCTCTGCATATCCTCCAGCATAATTTAAATCATCTCTAGATTACTTACAATACCTAATATGATACAAATGCTGCATAAATAGGTATTATACTGTGTTGTTTTATTTGTATTGCTTTATTTATTGTTTTTAAAAGTATTTTTGATTTATGATTGGTTGAATCCTTGGAATGCGGAACTACTGTTTACAGACCTACTGTTTACAGGTGTCTTTATTTTACCATGCATCATGTTATAGACTAACTTTTGTCCCCTAAAATTCATATGTTGAAGTCCTATGCCCCATATGACTGTGTGTGGAGACACAGCCTTTAAGAAGGTGGTTAGGGTTAAATGAGGTTGTAATGGGGGGCCTAATCCAACAGGACTGGTGTCCCCATCAGAAGAAAAGAGATCCGGACTGCCTGAGTCAGAAGCAGCCAGGTGGGGACACAGCAGGAAGGCAGCATCTGTAAGCCAAGGAGAGAGGCCTCAGGAGAAGCCAGCCCTGTCCACAGGGCTGATCCTGGACTCCCAGCCTCCAGGATGGAGAGAATACGTTACCGTTGTTTAAGCCTCACTGTCTGTGGTACTTAGTTACAGCAGCCTGGGCTGATGAAGACATCGCACAATAGACAGGAGTCCAGAGGATGGAAATTAGGCCACAGCGTGATTTTTCTGGAGAAGTTTGAACACATCTTCCCAGGCCCTTTGTCTGCAACATCCAATGTCCCTGACGGAAATTCTGCCTGCATCCTAATTCTCTTTCCACTCACACCTTGATCCCTGGAGTTGCAAAATTTCACCGACAGGTGTTGAGGTACAAATTCCTGTTTCTCTAGCCATTGTACTTGGCATCTGATGTTCCCCATGTGGAGACTCCCCACTCCACCTGCCTTCCACCTTCCAAGATAGTTCACATCGTATCTTGTCTCTGCTGTAAGTGAAGTGCTGTTTAATCCCTCATTCAACGGAAAGGACGTGGGAAGGAGGGACGAATATGCACTTTCCTTCTCCATCTGCCCAGTGAGGAGAGACTTACTGACAAGTTAACCCCCAGAGGGCCAAGGACACCTCTCAAGTTAACTGACTGCCAACGGAAGGGTGTGCAGGGGCTGGGAACTCGAAGAGACTAGGACCTTGCTGCGTTGGAATTAGCGAAAGTAAACAAAGAATGATTTCTTTGCATCTTAAGGAGACACATTCTCAAGGCTTTGAGATGACAGGAGAGCCTGTAAAGCTACATCCTGACTATAGTAAGGAGAAACAAGGAGGCTCTGCAGAAAGCCCCCGCTCTGCTCACTCCACCCAAGGATGCCCCCAGGACAGAGAAGGACGGAGCCCAACGGCACGGGAGTGAGTGGCAGGTGGAAGGAAGCTTAGGCCTCTTGACGGGCTGAGTATTAGCCACACAACCCAGCAATGCCACTACTGAGTATTTATCCAAAGGAAGGGAAATCAGTACCTTCAAGAGGTACCTTAGCCCCACGGTTACTGCAGCACTGCTCACAGCAGTGAAGACAGGACCAACCTAGGTGTCCAAACAGATGGACAAATGAAGAAAATGTGGTATATACTTGGAAGACTATTCAGCCACAAAAAAGAATAAAACCCTATTATTTGCAGCAACATGGATGAGTCCATGGTTCATTATCTTAAGCAAAATGTCAGGCTCTGAGAAATACCACGTTTTCATGCAAATGTGGGAGCTAAAAGGAAATTTGAGCTCACAGAAGTAGGATGCAAACTGGGTATTAGGGACTGGGAAGGGGTGCTGGAGGAGTCTGGGGAGAGAGGAGGCTGGCTAACAGATACGAAGCTACGGCCGCGTAGGAGGAATGAGTTCTGGTGTTCTGCAGCGCTGTAGGGTGAATGTGGTTAACCATAACTTACTGTATATTTCCAGAAAGCTAGAAGAGAGGATTGGGAATGTTCCTACTACAAAGATATGATGAATGTTTGACATGGTGGACATGCTAATCACTCTGACTTAATCATCACACACTGTGTGCATGTATGGGAATATCATGCTGTGTCCCATAAATACGTACAGTAATTACACGCCAACTAGAAATAAAGGGGCAAAGCAAAGGCTAAGCAAAATAAGACAGGTCGCAGAGCAAGCCAAAGGAAGCATCAGGCTGGCAGTGCACCCCGAGAAGGCCAGGAGGGTGCAGTGTGTGCCCCACGGCTCACACTCAGCTATGCGGAGAAAATTTTGTGAAACCTCTGAAAATGGTCCCCCATGCTGCGTGGATCACTCAGAACCAGGAGTTACAGAGGAGCCATTTCTCAGGCTGCAAACAAGGTGATCCTGAAACCTGGAGAGGGGAGGAGAGACAGAGGTGGCTGGTGCAGGCACTTTTTAAAATATCATGCTTTCATGACCATTATTTATATTGAGCATTAAAATTACCATAATACTGAAATAAGGTAATAAAGTATAGCTTTATGTACTTAATCCTATTTGCATCTACTAAACATGGGTGCCTTAGGTCACCTCCCCACTTGGGCTACCCCCAGAAATTGTCATTTTTCCTTACAATGTCCTCCTGAGGCCACGGCCACCTCTCAGTCCATCATTACCCTTTAGCAAGGAAAGCAGGGCGTTTCCAAGGAGGCTGTGGGAAACCCACAAATCACTTGATTGTTCTTTAAATATAAATAGCATTTTCCTTTTTGAAATATGAAGTCTTATAACTTTATTAACTAAAATAAGAAAGACCTCAGGCTGGGCGCAGAGCTCATGTCTATAATCCCAACGCTTTGAGAGGCAGAGGTGGGAGGACCGCTGGAGCCCAGGAGTTCAAGACCAGTCTGAGCAACACAGCAGGACCTCATCTCTACAAAAAAGTAAAAAAAAAATTAGCCAGGTGTGGTGGTGCATGCCCATAATCCCAGCTACTTGGGAGGCTGAGGCCAGAGTCCTGCAGTGAACTATGATCATGCCACTGCACTCCAGCCTGGGCAACAGAGCAAAACTATGTCTTTAAATGTTTTTTAATTACAAAATCCTCTCAGTTTTCCAGAGCATACAATGGGAAGGTACGGCCTCTTCAATAAATGGTGCTAGGAAAGCTAAATCTCCCCGTGCAAAGAATAAAACGGATGGACCCTCACACCATAAATGAAAATAAACTCAAAATGTCATAAAGACTTCAGTGTAAAACCTAAAACTGTAGAACTTCCAGGAGAAAACAGGGAAAAAGCTCCATGACATTGGTCTGGGCGGTGATTTTTGTGACAATGATTCCCAAAGCACAGACAGTAAATGCAACAATAGACCAATGAGACCACACTCAACTACAGGACACAATCAACAAAGAGATGAATGTGGGAAATATTTTCCATTTGTACATCTGATAAGGGATTAATGCCCTAAATATACAAGAAACCCAATTCCATAGTAAGAAAACAAATAAACATTTAAAAATGGACAAAGGACCTAAAGAGACATTTCTCAAAAGAAAACATGCAAATGGCCAATAGGTTTATTAAAAAATGATCCATATCACTAATCATTCAAGAAATGCAAATTAAAACCACAACCAGGTATCACCTCACACATGTTAGAATGACTATGATCAAAAAACAAAATATAATTCTCGGCAAGGATGTGGAGAAAAGGGAACCTTGGTGCATTGATGATGGGAATGTAAATTAGTATAGCCATCAGCAAAAAACCGCATGGAGGTTGCTCACAAAATTAGAAATTGACCTGCCATATGATCCAGCAAGCCCACTACTGGGTATCTATCCATAGCAATGAAATCAGCGCGTTCAGGAGATGCCCATGCTCCCGGGCTTTCAGCACGCTTCACAATATGACATGGACCTAAGTGCCCTTCAAAGTGTACCAGCGAAACAGCAAAAGCACTAACAGAACTCACTCCATTTGTTTAAGGGGTCTTCACCCACTCCTGCGTGTAGGCTAGGATAATCTTAGAGCACTGAGAGAACAGGCTAAACCAGCAACCATAGTTTGGAAAAATTAACCTGGGATTAAAGAAGTACATAAACAACTGGCCACGTTTTGTTAAACATTTGTAGAAGCAAGGACTGTCCTGACCAAGAACAAAGAAGTTCCCAACCTCCTCAGTACCTTGGTGGCACCCCCAAATGTCTCAGGTCATAAGTCACATCGTCTTCTCCCTGCCTCCCACTGCTAACATATGAGCCTAAACTTTGTACTGACTTAAGAAGGCACTTTCTGACACCAGGCCAGCATCTTCTCCACTTGCTGGTTATGCAAATAAACCTGCTTTTACTCCCAGCAACTCTCCTCTTTTGAGTTTTGGCTTTTGAGCAGCAAGCAGCTGACCCTGGGTTCGGTCACAAAAGGATGAAGAGAGAAAGAAACGTGGTAGATACTCGGTGGGTTACTGCTCAGCCTTACAAAAGGATATCCTGGTTTTTGCAACATGAGTGAACCTGGAAAACATTATGCTAAGTGAAATACACCAGGCACAGAAAGACAAAGATGGCATGATCTCAGTTTTGTGGGGAATCTGAGAGTTGAACTCACAGAAGTAGACAGCAGAGTAGGACTGGAGCGGTGTAAGAGGTGGGACTGGAGAGATGAAAGGACACAAAGGATCAGACAGACAGAAGGGATACATTCCAGAGCCCTGTTGTAAACCATGGTGACTATAGTAAATCAAAATGTATTTTACTCTTGAAAGTTGTTAAGAGGGTAGATTTTGAGTTCTCACCACAAAAAATATTGTTAGTATGTGAGATAATGCAAATTAGAAAAAGAAAGCTCTCCATAGAAAACTGATTAATGGTTGGGGCAAATTGCATACAGAGGCAGAGAAGGAGAGAGGGAGAGAGGGAAGAGAGATCTGTCCCATTGTGTTTCATATACTATTCTAAACATTTTTCTGCAGGAAAAAAATTCCTTGAAAACAATATAATTTGGCCAATTGAAAATATGACTTTGTAAAAAGAGTCAGTCTAGAAAAAAAAACCCCACTAACTCATGTATTACTTTCCTATATCTGCTATTTAAAAATACCAGGAACTCAGTGGCTTGAAACAAGACAAATTTCTTGTCTTACGGTGCTGGCGATCAGAAGTCTGGAATCAGCTGCTGGGCTCTGAGAGAACCCTTTCTTTCCAGCTTCCAGAGGCCTCCTGCATTCCCTGGCTCATGGCCACATCCCTCTCTCCTCTCTTTCTAGGTCACATCTTCTGTAGCCCTCTTGCCTCCCTCTTACAAAGACCCTGGTGATTAGATTGGGTCCACATGAAGAACCCAGTATAATCTCCCCATCCCAAGATCTGTAACTCAGTCACATTTGCAAAATCCCTTTTGCCATGTAAAATAACATAGTCACAGGTTGTGGGAATGAAGAAGGGAACATCTTTAGTGGAGAGAGAGGGCCATTATTCTGCCTTTCACACTCACTAACAATGCGTGAAAGTCACTAACCACATGCTCTTCCAGTGTCTGGCGAGTGCTGCCATGTTCAGAGCCAACTTAGAAGAAAGGTGCTGTGCATCCCTGGAACCTGCCCACCCTGAAGGGGGCAGCCCTGGCTACCAGTCTGGCTCTGCCCTCAGCAGATGCATCAGCCACTGCTCCTGTGAGCTGAAGTTCCGAAGCCAGCGTTCCCAAGGTCTGGGAGGAGGCGTGTGATAAAATACATGAGGTGCTTCCCAGAGCTGAGTAAGTGCCAGGATTTAGAAGATGAGGACAGATCATCAATACATTTACAATTAAAAAAAAAAAAGATGAAAATGGAAGCAGTTTGCCATTTGAAAAGATACACATAAAGGGATGGGCTGAGACAGAACGGTAACTGTGAGAACAGGCGGCACCCAAACACCTTTTAGTCCTGTTTTGTCCCCGAGTCAACTAAGAGCCAAACAGAATCTGAGAATCCTAACAGCTCTGATCACTGCTATGGTCTGCGTCCTACAGGATCACGTGTGGCAAGGGTTCTGCCTGCTCTAAAAGCCCACTGGGGGCTCATCCCACAGCAGCAGCTGTGCCACCCTTGGTGTTTGGAGCTAGGGATGCTTGATCTCACAGGACATGCCAGAGGAGGAATCTAGCCCAGGGCGTGAGAGGCAGAAGGACGGCTCCACAGGTTCCTGCTCCTGTCACCCCAGGTCTGCCTGAGGACGAGCCGCGTGGTGGGATGGTGAGCTGTTCCCGCTCAGCATCAACAGTGAAGCCCAGCGGGAGACAGCTGCTTTAGGCAGCCCTGGGAGCGGGAAGGAGTCTGTGTAGAGCCAGGATTTCTGCAGGGGCTGGGCCTGGACAAACTGCACAGGCCTGAGCAGAGGGGTCAGAGCTCAGGGTGGCCATGGAAGGCATCTGGTGCAGGGGGTACCAGGGCCGGCTGTGGGTGCACCTCCCACTTCTGTCTCAGAGCACCCCCAGGCGGCTCACCTCTCATTCCATCTCTTTCTCTCTCTCTCTCCCTTAATAAAGCTCTAGCTATTTGTCTCCCTGCTCCCCAGCTTTGTACCTGCCCAGTGGTACTCTATTTCCACAGAGCAGCACTATGCTGTGAGTATTTGTGCCCCCCCCTACAATTCATACATTGAAACCTTAGCTCCCAAAGTGATGGTTTTGGAAGCACGGCCTTTGGGAGCTCTCACAAATGGAATCTGCGCTCTTATGAAAGAGACCTCAGAGAGCGGCCTTGTCCTTTCCATGAGCGAGAAAACAGCCACCTATAACCAGGAGGCCGGCCCTCATCACACTGGATCCGCCAGCACCTTGATCTTGCACTTCCCCACCCCCAAAACAGTGAGAGATGAGTTTCTGTTGTGTATAAGACACCCCATCTGTGGGATGTTGTTACAGCAGCCAAGCATACTAAGACAAGCAACCACAGTGCAGATCCTCACATCAGAAGTCCCTTAACGCAGACGTGTACTCAGAAGAACAGGCGAGACCCCTCCTGTGTGACGTGCTCCATCTGATGGCATCTTTCCCCTGCACCTTCTCGAGGGTCCCTGGTCTCTCACCGGCCCTACCTCCCTCCCTCTGGAAACTGCGCAGCCTGGTCCTTTCCTCCTCAGCCTGTGTTCCCACCTGGCATATCTCCAGGGGCACCGATTAGTATGTGAAGCCGCTGAAGGCCAGGGACCTGCATTGTCACCAGTGCCTTTCAGGGCTGGGTTTCTGCAGCTATTTGAAGAATCCAAAAACTAGAGAAAAACAAGTTCTCCACAGAAACGCAGACATTCTTCAAAGCAAGGTTATTATAGTCAGTAATTTGGAAAATTAATTTCAAGCATGAGATCAGGTCACCTCCTTCATTATGGGGAAAAAAACATCAATTGGAAAGTGATGTAACCTCTGAGGATGACTCTATTTAAAGCAAGAAATTTAAAATAATACCAGCCAGTCATTCATTCCTCTCCTCAATGTGAAATTGGGCTACTGGGAGAAGCTGAAAATAAAGGAATCAAAACTCAGCTCACGGTAAAATGGAAATTATTCCCTCCCCTTCCATTATATCGCAAAGGACAACCCGGCTGGCACAGAGGCAGATGAAGGCCTGAGCCCCCGACCTGTCAGTGAGATCAAGAAGAGAGTTCTGCCTTTTCCACTGAGGGACGCTCCTGCAGAATGGGAAAGGGCTGTGGGTGCCTGAGCTCGCAGAGCCGGACGCAGCCACTCTGTCCCTGTGCCCAGCTCCTAGGCTCCTGCCTTTAAAATGCATTCCATAACTTACAGCAGAAGGCATCAGTACTCACAAGGACTGGAAACCCTCAGGCGAGTTTCACCAGGTTGGGATTTCTCCTGTGGCAGTCAGATTCTCAAAGCCATAATGAGACTAATGGGCCAGCTGAGTGGACAGATTGGGGAGGGAAGGGCAGGCAGCCTCCATCCTAAGGCAGAGGAGAGGGGACAGGAAAGGGGCAGCAGCCACCTTGACCCTGCCATCCAGCCTCAGGCCCCTCGCAGCGCCCCAGGGCAGGAGCCGTTCTGGGCATTCTTGCACAAGTCAATCTGTTCCCTAAATTCCCAAACCCTCCTATGCTAAAAAGATGGATCTACGATTGGATACGTCTGGACTTTGCAGTGCCTTCTCAGGGAGTCCCTTCCAGGGAGACAGACACATGCTCCAGCAGTGAGTCCAGGAGCCCTGCGACCAGCGAGTGACACCCAGGACTGCTCTGTGTTCCTTCTGTGAGCCTGCCATAGGCAGCATCCGTTCAGCGTGGTGTCGAAACGCACAAGGCACAGCCAGAGCAGGGACCTCAAAACTGTCTGAGACCTGGGCTGCTGCTGGGACCAAGGGTCTTCTCCAGTCAGAGCAAATGGACCTTGGGTAAGGTGTCACAGTCCTTGAAGACACATGGCCAGGTTATAACAGAGCCGGCGTTGGAGACTAACACGTGCACTACAGTTCAGAATTCTAAACCACTAGGCAGTGTGCTATGCGACTATTTACAGCGAAACCCTCCAGCCTCTGCACTCTTGCCGCCTCTGACTTAACTAAGCAAATGTGTGAGATATTTAGCTCTTGTCATGGGCACTGACTAGAGCAGCACTTCCCGAGGCCAGTGGAGGCGGCTCATGCCTGTAATCTCAGCACTGTGGGAGGCCAGGGCGGGCAGACCACCTGAGGTCAATAGTTGGAGCCAGCCTGGCCAATATAGTGAAATCCCAACTCTACTAAAAATACAAAAATTAGCTGGGTGTGGTGGCACACACCTGTAGTCCCAGCTACTAGGGAAGCTGAGGCAGGAGAATCACTTGAGCCCCGGAGACAGAGGTTGCAATGAGCCAAGATCGGGCCACTGCACTCCAGCCTGGGCAACAGAGCGAGACTCCATTTCAAAAGAAAAAGCAGCACTTCCTGCAAGGCTGGAAATGTGTACATACAACCCGTGACTGGTTAGCACTGGGAATGCAGCCAGTACCACCGGGAAGCGAACGCTTGGCTTTTAACCTGTTTAAATGTAAGCGGCCTCCTGTGACTAGTCTGGAGGTGCTCAGAGCTCATGCTGCCAGGGAGCAAGGAGCACCTTTCTGGAAGGAGCTGATGGTGCTCCTCTAGGGGGTGCGGTGCAGGGGTGTGGCGGGTGCACACGGGCATCTCAGCTCCTGAACCCACACGTGGCCGGCCAGCCCAGCAGAGGCGACAGAGCACATGGTGGGGGCTGGCAAGGGGGCTTTGGAGAGGAGGGTAGAACAGACAGGAGGATGGAAGACACACAGACGCACAGCTGACAGTCCCCTCCCGGCCTGTGCGTGCTGACCCAGCCCCACCCCATAGACCACCACCTTCTCCAGGCTGCCCTGGACCGAGGCTCCCAGCTCTTCCCTGCCCTCCACACCCAACTCACTCGCCTCCACACCTTATGAAGATGTAATTATCTGAATGCGCCTAACTGAATTATGAAAGGCTTCCTTCTGGATGGCTTGCTAAGGGAAGCGTCACTGATTTCTTTTTGCCATCCCTCCCCCACGGTGTCTGGTAAAAGGTTTTGCAGCTTGGGTTGGAGGAACTGGAATAATTTTCATAAGGTGATATCCTTTTCAGTCACACTGTCTCTTTAGAACATTTCCTCACTCGTCCCCCGCGCACAGCTGAACTCACACTCTCACACTGTGGAGGGCTCGGGCCGCAGCAGGTCCTCCTTAATTCAACCGGGGGAGAAAACAAGAGCTCCAGCATGTCCAGTGGCGAGCACAGAACCTGACCGAGCAGATGTCCTAACCAGGGGCCACTGCCCAAATGGCTGGGACCTTGTGCTGTCTGAAAGTCTAAGAAGGTGCTCTGTCATCCATGCAACAGAGATGGTCTCATTTGGGATCTGGGGGTCCTGTAGGACATTAAATTGCGCCTTCCTCTGGGGAATAAGGCAAAAGCTGGCTGTTGTGCCATATGCAGAAGATAAAATGCCTCCCGTCTGAGCAGGCGAGGGCTGCTCTGGGTCACTGGGGGCCCCCTGCAGAGCAGACGGGAGAATATTTGGTCAGCAGGAGCCGGCCCTGGACGGGATCCAGTTTCCACGACCAGGCACATTGGGTGTCAGGTGCAAGCACAGAGGGCAGACCCAGGGAGACCCAGGCAGACCCAGGGCAGACCCAGGGAGACTCAGGGAGACGCAGGCAGACCCAGGGAGACCCAGGCAGACCCAGGGCAGACCCAGGGAGACCCAGGCAGACCCAGAGCCAACCAAGGCCTCCCTGCGCTGTGCCCCAGCCCCACCCACCCACCACCCTGCCAGGCCCGGGTGAGGCAGGGGGCCCACGAGCTGGACGGGGCACGGCAGGGAGGGACTCGGGTATGGGGGCTTCTGCTCCGACGCATGTGCGTAGGGAACAGTGTTTTCTCACCAGCTGTCATCTGGTTTTGGTCCTTGGCCTGTGCCTGGCCTTGCAGAGGAGCAGCCTCCCGACCCCCACCAGTGCTGTGCACTCCCAGGGTATCTGGGTGTCTGGGATGCGGGTTCTGGAAATTTACTGTAGTTCTTTGCCTGGCCTTTTTATACTAGTGGCTGAGAAATAAATAATCCCAATCATTACACATAGTTTATTCGGCTCTGACCATGTAGCCACAGGACTGATGGGGAGCCAGAGGTCAGCAGAGGCAGACAGCAGTGTGGACACATCCACCACAGTGGAAGGAAGCATGCGGCTGTGAGCCCTGGGAGCTGAGATCTACCGAAATGGGGCTACCGGGGAAGTCCCTTCCAGGGCACCTGCTCCTAGGAGGACGGGAGGTCCTTTTGAAAGTGGTGAGATTAAAATAGAATCTAGGGCAGCACTTTCGCATGTGAGAGTTACTGCAGGCGAGACAGGCCACCTGTCCAGAGGGCCACACAGCCACGACAAGAGTCAGGAAATAAGCAGGTGGACACTGCTCGGCCAGTTATCCAAAGAAGTGTTCTGCAGAGGTCATGGGAGAAGAAATGAGCAGAAACACAGACAGGGACAGTGGAGTCCCTCCTGCTCTGCGCTCTCCTGTGTGTTTCTGGTATTGGACATCTGCTTATGCGTAGCCGTGTGGCATGGTTTGGCTGTGTCCCCATCCAAATCTCATCTTGAATTGTGGTTCCCATAATTCCCATGTGCTGTGAGAGGGACCCAGTGGGAGGTAACTGAATCGTGGGGGTGGTTCCCCCATACTGTTCTCATGGGAGTAAATAGGTCTCATGCGATCTGATGGTTCCATAAGGGAAACTCGTTTCGCTTTGCTCTCTTTCTCTCTCTTACCGCCGCCATGTGAGATGTGCCTTTCACCTCCCACCTTGATTGTGAGGCCTCCCCAGCCACGTGTGTCTGTAAGTCCAATAAACCTCTTTCTTTTGTAAATTGCCCAGTTTCCGGTATGTCTTTATCAGCAGCCTGAAGATGGACTAATACGCCGTGTTACAGCAGTGGGGTCTTCTTTCTGTCTCCTAAAATACACAATTGATTCTTTCCTGGTAGAGTCAGGGTAGTGTTTTGAGAAGACCTCTCAGAATAAGCACACCATTCAGGGGCATTCTGCATTGGATGGCCTCTGGAAATGCTACAGAGGACAGCGAGGCTGTAGCCACACCAGGTCAAGTCTAAGAAAGACATGACTGTTCTTGGAGGTACCAGGTGAGAAAATGTGGTCGAGGGAGGTCACCTGAGAGGGGCTTTGCAGGGCTGCGGCCAGAGGAGAGTGGCAGGTGCACTAAGCCCAAGGGCTACAGGGCCAAGGACTCACAAGGAGAAGAGTCACCTCTGTGAGTGGGTTTTAAAGATGAGTAGGGGAGGCATGGTGGCCCATGCCTATAATCCCAGCACTCTGGGAGGCCAAAGGGGAAGGATGTCTTGAGGCCAGGAGTTTGACACCAGCCTGGGCAACATAGTGAGACCCCATCTCTACATAAAAATTTAAAAATTGGAGAGATCCAAGATGGCCGATTAACAACAGCTCAGGATTGTAGCTCCCAGTGAAAGCGCAGAGAGCGAGTGGACGCCGCACTTTCAGACGAATTTTTGTTGCCCACAGACTAGGAGATTCCCGGCGGAGGAGCCACA